>JAMKCH010018187.1:0-213675 GCA_023653785.1 Ophioderma brevispina
ACGATATACGGCTATAGAATATTGGTTTACACTTTTCTGGCACTAGCCTGATCAAAAAACAGGTAAGAGAAGGCTCGTAAAATCACCGTTCTTCAGGAAAACGTCCTCGTCCTAAAGACGGAGAATAGAAGTGGATTTACAAGAGGGGGCCGCACAAATCTCGGGCTAGATAGGCGGGCCCTCGTAAATGAAGACAATCGATATACGGGCGAGATTAAAACATCGAAAATTACAGCTAACTCGCCGAATAACAATAAACTCTAGGCTACGTTTGTTAAGGTTACTTAAGTGCTCGAATCGACGTTTCTTCTGGTGGGTGCAGCTCTTTGCCGGCAGATTGGAAATATTTTTCAGGTAGGGGGTAGCGTCCCAAGCGAGACGGCAGCCCCAATTTGAGCAACAATTTAGAGTAGGACGATCAACGCGTATGGGGGTGAATTGCCCCCGAAAGTAGTGCGCGTACGGCGGACATTTCGCGGTAGCGAAAAATTTTTAATGTGGTATAGGGGTTTCTGGTCGGGCCCAATGAGACTCTGTGCAAACGTAGGCGCGGAGGGGTAGCTATCGAGGCGCAGGATTGCTCTGACTAGCAATTCTGCAGATCAAACTTCTGACAAAGTCCTTAAGGTACAACAAGCAAGAGATTAAAGTTCATCATATTTTCGTGATATGTAGTGATTTCATATAGAAAGACACTCAAATAGCTCCCTACCCATTATTTGGCTGCAGAAAAAATTTAAAATGAAAGCAAAGGTGATTGTATATGCTTAATATTCAATAGAAAAACATGAGGTTGAATTTCGTATTTGGTCTGCTCCTATACGAAATTAGAAATTTACAATTTTGGTACCAAAGAAAAAAACAGTTCTCAGCTTAACCTTTCCAGGGGGGAGATTTTGATTAGAGCTTCAGACCAGTGCACAAATCAATTTTAAAATTTTTAGCGACACCTGGACTTTGAAAATTCGTGTTGCACCTTTAAACTCTCAATGTCCTTACATACTAGAAGCAGGTTACCAATATAATTAAAAAATACTATTCAGCAGCCATTGGCATAACAATGCCTAAAACTTGTCAATTGGATCTCTAACTAATTACAATTCGTATCGCGGTATTTTCAATCTATTGCACCATACCTGGAAAATCCCCATCTACTTTATAGATTTTCTTCAACGTCTATAAATGTTAACAGAATTGCCTAATCTCCTATAGCACTGGGGGAGGGGAATTCCATTTTCCTCTTGAATGATGGAAAAGTTATTATATAAGGTACTTTTCCTGCTAGGAATTCTTTCTCTAGTTACATACCAATGGTGTGACACAAATATGACAATTGGTGAGGTGTCGTTACACTGCTAATAACTTACATTATCTAGTCCACCTAACAGGAACTAAAATTACTATTTTAATCATAAATGAGGATACTATAACAAAAGTAAAAAACACAACTAAAAAATTTTTTTCAAACAGAAAGAAGTAAAAAACTTGTACTTTCTTCAGTCCTGTAGTAGAGGGAAGTTCTTAACTCAGCTGATAATCAGCCCCTTCAATAAAAAAAAATACACAATTTCTTTCTTAATTTGAAGGCATAAAATATATTATGAAGAAACAACCATTGGCATGTATCGACATTCTACATCACTGGATATTCAAAACACAAAAAAAAAATGTTCAACAAGTGCTCTGGAAGCACTGTCTCTAAAAGTTTCCGAGGAATCCTATGGCCTGGCTGTTATTGACATATCACATGCAAGAGACAAATTGTGAGATCTAAGAGGGTCATCTTATGAAAAAAGTTTCATAGCACATATGGTGCCTTGCGAGAAAATGCCCACACAAGAGTCTTCTAAAAGGAAAATTGACTTATTGATCTGAAATTAAGTCAAAGATAATTCTGAATTTGACGGGGCTGATCTCTGCGAGAGTTGTTGTTGGTAACTGTATGGTGCTCCATGAGATAGGTCAATGAGAAATTCTCATTACCTACAATGGGGCGTGAAATTGAGTTTAGACCTTTTACTTTTAAGAATATAGGGGTGATGCATATTTTAGGGTACCAAAATCTGAAAATAGACAAAAGTGCAGAATGAATTCAGAAAACCCTCACAGAAAAAGACAGGTTTTTTTCTGTTGAGGTTCCAATCATGTGTTGTCAGAACAAAGTGGGTCAGAAGGGTCAGATTATGGAAACTCCCACTTTTGAGCATCTATAAACCAAAAAAAAAGTAGACTTTCTTGTAAGTTTTTTAAAAATTTGGAAACTATTGAAAAATCAGTACAAAGTGGATTGTGTGTATTTGTGGAATATTGTGAAGGGGGGTGTTTCCCCCTGGATATGGGCTGAAATTACATCTCAAAGAAAGATCAATGGACACCGTCACAGAGTCCAATCACTTTTCACTGGCCTCATTGTGATGATACTTACAAGAACAGTGAGAATAGTGCCAAAGGTATGCTTCAGTGAGTGGTATAACTTCGGACACACACTATATATATCCACCCCATGATGGTGTTGCTAGTAGAGTACATTAATGTATATTATAGGTTCCATTTGTCTAGATAACATTTAATTAACAAAAAAATCATTGAGTTTTCAATAAGTAGTATTAGCACATTTTTGAGAGCGACCCCAATTTTCATGTTTTTTTTAGATTTAAGATCAGTGGTAATAATTGTTAGTAAATTATACCTGTAAATGTTAATGCTAAAAGATGTGCAGCGTCATAAAAGGGATTTTGTAATTAGATTTGGGGACCTTCCATTCAATGGCACCGCACTGGAAACAATGAAATTTCTGTCTATGGCATTATGAAAAGCAAATCTCACAAAATGCTTCCTAACTGGACTTACGGGTGTGAACAACAGAACAGGTAATGGATGGGGGGGACCCGTACAAGGTGCTATTTCATGGCCATTCATATGGAATGAAGTGTCAGCAGCGTGAATTACGATCGGGAATACGATATTAACTTATATTAACTTTAAATTAAAAAAATTCCTTTCTTAGAGACACATTGAGTTTACAGTCACAGGTATAGTGTAATAGACAAAACCAAGGCACGGTGCAAAAATATCACTTTTTGAAAACTGGGGGGGGGTGGCTCTAAAAGTGCGTTTATTGAGTATTAATTTCTCTCAAATGGCACTGGATCGGTTGTAGACCTGGAAAAAATGGATTTCTTCCCTCCTGTCATGGTTTAATGTATGTGGTTTTCATCATGTTTGTGTCTCTCTTAGCATATCACAGTCATATGTATTAGACTTAGTCAGTCAGGTCCTCTTTCGAGGGTGCGACTGGTAACCTGGTTAACCAGTACTCCTGTTCCAGGGCCGGTGTCGGAGGCTTAAACCGTCAACCCCATCAGTTATACGGAAGCTGATGCGGAGGGTAGGCTGGTGGTTACCCTGGTTAGAACGAAAAAAGAAAATCACCTACAAGAGCGCCGGCTCGGGAGAAGCCAACAGCGGTCATCCAGCAATGTGCGGATGCTGCCCTTGCATGTTGGGCGTTGTAAGCCCAAAGGCTAGGTCCACCGTCGCGAAAAAAAGGTGGATGGGTTGAGTTCGGAAGGGCATCCGGTCAAATACATTTTGCTCCAATAAAATCCCTCATGGGTAAAAAAAAGGCACAAACCAGCCCCGAGGGTTGTGGTGGGCGACACATGCCTACCTCCAAAAAAGGAAAAGGGAAGGTGCGAGGGCGGATCACCTTGAGTGTGCAGGGGCGCCTGCCCAATGACAGGTATTAAGCCGATATGGCGGGCTCGGTGTGAGGGTTGGATGCAGGGAGGGGTGCGGGTTGGAAGCTGGAGCTTGGGGAGTTTGAAGGGGAAAGGGGTGGAGATAGTGAGGGAATTGAGGAAGAGGTAGGTGGACGGGGGTGGTGTAAAGAGGTGAGGTGGATGGAGGGGCGGGGGATAGGTGTGCAGGAGGTGGGGGTTGTGGTGGTAGAGGGCGAAGGTACAAGGTTGTGGGGGCAGGAAATAGTGGACGGGATTGGGGGTTGTGGGGGTGTGGGAAGCTGGGGAAGAGGAGCTATGTGAAAAGGGGTGGAGGTAAGAAATTTTAAGAAGGAGGGAGCGATTAGGGTGATAACAGTTAGATGTGCGAGGAAGGGTAAGAGGTAATGAGGTTGATATGTGGTTATGCGCCACAGTGTGGAAGGAAGCGTGAGAAGGAAAAGGCAACAGTTTTATGACGAGGTGGCGGAGGAATGGGAGTGCCAGTGTGGTGAAATGGTCTTATGTGTTGGTGAGTTTAACGGGCATGTGGGGGGAAAAGGATCGAAGCGGGTTTCGAAGGTGGTCATGGAGGAAATGGGTTTGGAGCGAGGAATCTGGAAGGAAGAATGTTGCTTGAGTGTTTTTGATGAGAAAGAGATGTGCGGTGCAAATACATGGTTCAGAAAAGAGAGGGACAAAAGGAAGTGACATATAGTCAGGAGGGGGAATGAGACAGAGATTGATTTTGTGCTACGGGTAAGAGGCAGAGGAAATATCTGACGAATGTTAAGGGTAATTCCTGGAGAATTGCAACACCGGTTGGTGGTTGCAGATGGGATAAGAGGAAGGTGAAAAGGTGGTTGAGGAAGGTAATGCATGAGCGGAGGAAAAGTATGGAAGCGAAAAGAAGAGACAAGAATGAATATTGAGATGAGAGTAGGGGAGCTTTGTGGGGATTGATGTGTCAGGACTTGGGGGGGCTTAAAAGAAGGGGTGTTACAGGCATAGTGATGAAGGTGGTGGGAGGAAAACAAAAGGTTAGGAGAGACCCGGCGAGATACAGGGGTGGTGAATGAGAGGTGAGGGAGGGCCGATTAGCGAGAAAGAAGGATTGCATTTAGGATATGAGGAAAAAATGGTACGGAAGAGAATAAGTTAGCTCTGTTAGAGGCTAAGAAGCGAGGAGAAATTGTTGCGAAGGCTATGAAGGAGGGGGCAGAGAAGGAGCTGAGTGAGTTGAGAGAATCCAAATAAGGTGTTTAAGATAGTAGTGATTTTTTTATTCTATGTAAATTAGAATGGTATAAACATCCATACAGGATGTTGTGGAATAGATTATTCCAATTTGAGTAAAGTGAAGAGAATGAAGCTGTCTAACAAGATGTTTTCCATTGGTCTTTTAAAAGGTTAACATATAGAGTATAATCTTTACCCCACTATTTGGTTTAGTGTATGTATGGGATTATCATTATTTCGTCCATGTCACTTTTCACAATATGCATGTTAATGAAAAAAAAAAGCTACAAATGAGGTAATAAGGTAACAAAAGGATTTTTATTGATGAGATCTTGAGTGATTGAAGTTTGTTTTCTTGGTTTCTTTTGGGTGCAAAGGGGGGATGGTCCAATTTAAGTATATAAAAGTTTTCATCTTGATAGAATGGCCTTCACCATAAACCCCATCTGTAAAGTTTCGCGCCGATATTTCAATCAATTTTGATGTGACAGAATACAAAGTGATTTTGTGAGCCCCATAGAGGACTGTGTAAAATTAATATTAGTTGACCCAAAGTGGAGTTTACACTTTCGCTCGTAAATCCCAACTAAACATTGTTTAGCCCTAAGATTTCAAAGGGTAAATAAGAAAAAACAGCTTTCTTCTGATACCAAAATTTCGACTTAATTCTGGGGATGAGGGCTCTTAGTGATGGACCTTTAATAGTTGAGAGATATGGTCCAAGTTATGGCCTGACCGTTAAGTTGAGCATTCTACACAATTATCTGCTGAACCTGATGAGATAAGGGTTGTGTAGAGTTAGAATCTCCGGGTGGCACCCTTGAGCGTTTAAGAAATCCAAGATGCGTTGTTCATATATGAGAGTTGTCTCTCGACCCTATTAGTGATGCGATCTGGGAAAACCCGCCACTGGGGCAAAATTAGATTTGGAGTTTTTACATCATTGCAAAGTTTGAAATATAAGTTTCCATAACTTTTTACTTCTTCCTTCTATGATACACAAATCAAAAAAATTATGCTTATACAATTCTGACAAAAAAATAAAGTTACAAATAACAGGATTTTAAGCTATTTTCTGTATTTTTTCAAACTGTCGTATCTGACATTGTGGCGGGTTTTCAGATAATATCAAACCATGAGTTAATAATGTACACGGACGGATTCTTACTCACGTGGTAGCCTATACGGCAGGCTACACCATGTCTACCGCGACAACTACTGCACAGTACACACAGGGCTAATTGCGAGGCGGGGTTGGTAGCTGCAAAAGAGGGCTACAAAGTACACAATTATTAGGTACAGGAATGTGGCTACTCTGCTTAACCTACCCCAATGGCTAACCCATGTGTAGTTGCCCCGATGGTGTGGAGAGAAGGTGTATGTTGAGTAGCAGTACAGGAAGTAGACACGCAGCGGACCACTTAGCTACCCCGTGCTTACCACGACGCCATTTTAGAGTGGTTGAAAATTGTCATGAAATGAGGGCGCTTCATGGGCTCCCATTTAGCATTTTGGAACGTTTCCCTCGTAGGAAAATCATTCTGAAAGTAAAAATCGGGCAGCATTAAAACCCCTATATTCCCGCACATGTAATAAAAAATTCAAAATAGATGCCAAAAATATCAAAAAAAACAAAAATTGGCCATGAGAATTAACTGCGCGCGCGAGAAGCTGTCGGTGTTGTAACCATGTAGTTACTCCACGACGGTGCAGCCAGCCGCTGTGTGTACACTATACGTCTATGCGGCAAAAATACACGGAAATCCTGGCGGAGGAGTGGACGTACTCGGTGGGTGGTAGGTATCCATTTTATCGGTTAGTAGCTGTGTGGTACAATCCATGAAGGGAAAATTGGCCGTGTATACTATAGGACGCCAATGAACAACATGCATGGTTTAATGGAGTCATACGTCAAAATGGAAGACAAATCACTTCATTTTAAAAATATGTCCGTATACATGTGCAAATAATACCTGCGATAAACAAATTAAACATGAAGTATTTAGATTATGTTTGCTAGAAAAAAAAAAGTATTCTGATACATATTAGTTATATTTCGATTTTGGGCATTTTAAAACACAATTGAAAAAAATGTACGTTGTACATGGTGGATTACAGGTACATTTCTACGTATGGACACATGATTGTCAGATTGAAGGCTGTGAATACTTTGTGTCAGTATGGTTAGAAGATGTTCACGTTGAATGCCTTAGTGATGTGACGTCCATATTACCCCACTTTTCAAAAGTATCAGAAATATAATATTGTGCTTAACAACCAAGGTCAGGTCAGGTCTCTCTTTTCAGTAAGGTCTCTCTTTTCAGGTAGGTCTCTCTTTTCGAGGTTCTGTGATGGTAACCTGGTAACCAGTACTACCGTCCCAGGGCTGTGTCGGCGGCAAAACTGTCACCCCCATCAGTTTATTACGACGCTGATGAGGAGGGTAGCTGGTTACCATGTTTAGAACGAAAAAGAATATTTACCTACAAGAGCGCCGGCTCGTGAGAGCCAACGGCGGTCATCCAGCAATGTGCGCATGCTGCTTTGCATGGTTGGCGTGAAAGCCAAAGGCTGGTCAACCGCTGAAAACTGCGGATTGACGTCAGGAAGGGAATCCGTCAATTATTATCAATTGCGCCAATAAATCCTCATGGCGTACATCATGCAAAAAGGGCACCAACCAGCCGAAGGTTGGGTGGGCGGGGGGGGGGGGGGGGCACCTGCCGACCTCAAAAAAAGGAAGGTGCGAGGAATCACCTTGAGTCGCGCATGTGCCGCCTGCCCAATGACTGTATTAAGCCCGATAGGCGGCTAGGGGTGAGGGGTGGAAGCTGGAAAATTGGGAAGTTTGAACGGGGAGGAAAGGGGTGGAGATAAGTAAGGAATTGAGGAAGAGTACAAGGGGAGTGTGTGAGGTGTTGTACAGGAGGGAGGTGGTGGAGGGGAGGGGGCTAGGAGGTTGGGGGTAGAGGGGAAAGAAGGTACATAGTTGTGGTGGGACAGGAAATCCGTGAAGGGATGGGGGTTTGGAGTCTTGGTAAAAGAGGATGGGGCGATGATGAAAAGGTGGGTGGACGGTAAGAAAGGAGAGGAGCTGAGAGGTGAAACAGGATAATGGTTTTCGAGGAAAGAGTGAGTGAGGTTGATATGTGGTTATGCGCCACAGTGTGGAAGGATGAGGGTTTGAAGAAAAGGACACAGTTTTATGAGAGTTGGCGGAGGAATGGGAGGTTGCCAAGTGTGTGAATTGTCTTATGTGTTGGTGATTTAACGGGCAATGTGGAAAAAGGATCGAAGGTTTCGAAGGTGTTCATGGAGGAAAGGCGTTGGAGGAGAGGAATAGTGGAAGGAAGAATGTTGCTTGAGTGTTGTGCTGAGAAAGACTGTGCGTTGCAAATACATGGTCAAAAGAAGAGGACAAAGCAAAGTGCACATAGCTCAGGAGGGGAATGAGACACAGAGATGGATTTTGTGCTAGTGGGTAAGAGGCGCAGGGGAAAATCTGAAGAATGTTAAGGTAATTCCTGGAGATGGAGATTGCAACACCGGTGGTGGTGCAGAATGTGGAAAGAGGCAAGGTGTGGAGTTGTGAAAAAGGTGGTGTGGTGAGGAAGGTAGGGCCTGAGAGGAGGAAAGTTATGGGAAGATGACAAAGAAGAAGAGGAGAAGAGACGAGAAAGAATTTTGAGATGGCAGTCGGGGAGCTTGTGGGGGACGATGTCTTGTCAGACTTGTGGGTTGCTTTAAAGAAGGGTTTTACAGCCATGTGATGAATAAGTGTGTGGGAAAACAAAAGGTTGGAGAGACAGGAGAGATACAGGGCGGTGGAATGATGAGGTGAGGGAGGCGATAGCGAGAAAGAAGGAGCATTTAAGGATATGAGAAAAAATGGTACAGACGAGAATAAGGTAAGCTATAAGAGGCTAAAGAAGCGAGCAAAGAAAGTGGTTGCGAAAGCTATGAAGGAGGAGGCAGAGAAGGAGCTGAGTGAGTTGAGAGAGAATCCAAACAAGGTATATAAGATAGTGAAGGCAATGAAAAAGGATGGAAGAGATGTTGAAGGGGGAAGATGGATGAGAGGAAGTGATGGAAAGTGAATTTCAGTGAGAAAGATAGAGGCAGAGTCTGGAAAGAGCATAGGCGGGGGGGGGGGAAATCAGAATGAGGAGAATGAGTGGGATCAGAAGGTAGAGGCTGATGTGGTGGAAGGGCCAGTTAAGAGGTCAGCCGGGAAGAAGTGGTGAAGGCAATAAGAGAAATGAAAAAAGGAAAAAGGCGGTGGACACTCAGAGGTGAGTGCTGAGATGATTAGTGCGAGTGGAGATATAGGGATTGAGGTGATGATGGAGTTGTGTCAGAGAGTGTTGATGGGGGAGGGATGCCGGTGGAGTGGGCAGTGAGTGTGGTAATTCCAATTTTTAAAGGGACGGGGATGCAATGAGTTGTGGTGCATATAGGGGTGTGAAGTTGTTAGAGCATGCAATGAAGATTGTGGGGAGAGGGTTCTGGAGAATAGGATTCGGAAGATAGTGGAAGTGGATGAGATGCAATTTGGGTTTATGCCAGGGAAGGGAACGAACGATAGATGCAGTGTTTTATTTTAAGGAGGTTGCAAGAGGAATACCAAGCTATAAAGGGAAGAAGCTGTATATGTGTTTTGTAGACTTGGAGAAGGCATTTGATAGGGTACCTAGGAAAGTGATGGAGTGGGCGATGAGGAAGAGAGAGATACCAGAAGTAGTGGTTAGAGCAGTAATGAGTTTGTATGAAGGAGGCCAAAACGAGAGTTAGAGTGGGGCTGATTTGTCAGAGGAGTTTGAGGTCAAGGTGGGTGTGCATCAAGGTTCTGTACTTTCGCCATGATTTTGCAATTGTGATTGATGTGGGTCACAGGAGAGTGCCAAAAGAAGGTTTGCTGAGGAGATGTTGTATGCAGAGGACTTGGTTTTAATGAGTGTGACATTGGAGGGACTGAGGAAGTTTTGGAAATGGAAAGAAGGCTTTCGAGAGTAAGGGGTCTGAAGTAACTTGGAAAGACAAAAGTCTGGTGAGTGGGGAGGAGAGGGAGGTGGTAGCGAGTAAGGTAGACATGTGGGGGGGTATGTGGGAAGAGAGTAGTAAAAGCAAATTCATGTGTGGGGTGAGAAATTGAGGAAATGTGGGAAATGGAATCCATGGGAGATGCACAAAGTGAAGAGTAGTGACCCCCAAGTTGGCAAGAGATTTTGTGTGTAGACGATGTGAGAAGGGAGCTGGAGGATGGTGGAAAGGAGGAGGAAAAGTGTGTGATGGGGTGGAGTCAGTGAAGGAGTTCACATCTCTAAGGGATAAGGTTAGTGGGGGTGGTGGACGTGAGGTGGCTGTGACAGCGAGACCCCCCCCCCCCGCGAGAGTGAGGTAAGGGTGGTGAAGTTTAGGGAATGTGGGGGTTGTTGCATGGGAAAAAAAAAGGATATTCCTTGGGAAGATGAAGGAAGGTGTATAAGAGCTGTGGGAGATCAGTGATGCTGTAGGGAGTGAGACGTGGTGGTGGTGTCTGAGCGAAATGAGATGGGGAGAGATTGAGGAGGACAGAGAGAGCAATGATGGGTGGTGTGACGTTGATGGACAGGATGAAGACTGAGGACTTTGGATGAGATGTTGGGTTGGAAAGAAGCGGTGGACGGTTGGCGAATAGTGTACGTTGGTTTTTATTGGGCATGGTGAGGAAGGATGACGAGCATGTGTAAAGAAGGCTTTGAGTTCGAGGTGACGGTTTTGAGGAGGAGGGGACGGCCAAAGAAGAATGGAAGGAACAAGTGGGAGGAGTGGAGGAGGGAGAGTAGGAGGGTGGGTTGAGGGATGGAGGATGCATTGAATCGGGTGAAAATGGAAGGAATGAAGTCAGGGCGGTTTGGTTGGGCTTCAATGTGAGTGGAATCCGGCCACCCCCCGTTGACGGGGACAAAAACCGGATTAAAATTGGTTTCGTAGTTAGTGTATGCATGCAAGTTGCAATTGTTTGAATGAACATACACAAGGTCACAAATGTTTTTAGGATAGCACGCGAGTTCCAGGGGGCGTTCACAATTTTTTGGGGTACAATAATGTCCAAAGTGTTAAAGGCGCACATTGGCTGTTTCATTGTTGTTAGCAAAAGAAGGACAGTGCTGCTACCTGGCTGAGCTTCTTCTGAGGCAGGAAATAGATGTTTTGGGGGGTGGCTACTTGGAACAGCATAAATGGTCTTCCTCAGGCAGTACTTTTCACTACCATTTGCTGAAAATGTAACAAGAATTTTTCCTGCAAACTCCTAACTGAATACCTTCATTCTTTCTTTCGAATTAAGGTCAACTCTCCAATTAAAACTTTCTACTTGTGTACAAGATGGCGCGAACCTTTGGTGCCTGTACACAGACGCCATTTATTGTGCAAAGTCACGGGCAGTTCACCTTTATTGGGTACTGTAAGAGTGGTATGTTGATGATCAATTTTTGCTATTGAAGACAATTTAAGATTCTTTCGAAATTGCCCAAATTATGTATACATATTATAACTAGCGGGATGCCTGGCACTTCGAGTGGGTTCCATAGCTGAGAAAATGGGGAGCGATCCCACTGATACCAAGAACTCAATGAACAGGTAACACACTATGGCACAGCACCATGCCCCCCCATGAAAAACACAATTAATAAGTGATTAAACAGTAATTGTGGCATATTGGCGCACTGAGCTTGATGAGTATTTACGAATTTTACATTTCTAGTTCTGAAGTTAACTGCAAAAATGCACAAAAAAAAAAATGCAAGAATTTTTCTGCTTATAGCAGAACAGAATTGTGAATTTTATTTTCATCAGAAACAATAATGGTAAGTCAATAATTGCATGTCATCTTGTCTGCTTGTTTTTCAGGGATTGGGTTACTATCAGAGTCTGTAAGTGTGGAAAGAATGGAAGATTGCAGTGAGTGACATTGGAGAGTCTGACTATATGCTGTAGCTCAATTCAGATCCTTCTGAATTAGATATGCTCGGGCTCATAATTTCTTGGACATTATAGAATGTACGCCCGCTTCTCCGCCCAAAATGGCGCACTGTGGTACACGTAGGACGCAGAGTACAAGCAACAATCTCACGCGCGTTTTCCAAATTATTATTATGGGGTATGCAGAGTTATTAGTGAATGTGTTTACGTTCAGTCGTACCTTTGTGTGTTCATATGTTTTGACCCACTATATTTGTTGTGGTACTCTAGTATGTGGCAGTGGACGTATCGGGCCTGCCGATCTGAGGGGGCAAATTTCCCAGTCTTGGGGAATTTCCCTCTGGGGGGGGGGGGGGTTCAAAAGGCCAATTTTCCGGTCAGAGGGCGAAAAAAATGCCTGATTTAGCATGATTTTTGCAATTTGTTCCCTGGCCAAAAGTCGTCGGGGGGGCAACCTGCCCCCCCCACTGTTACGCCACTGGTATGTGGGTTCATGTGCTGAAAGATAAATGATGACTGGGTAGTATATGATTCTGCCCCATATCACACAACTGGAATGTTGAAAGGGTATGACTTTTGTATTGAAACAACATCTAAAATAAAAATTAAGTGAAAACTATAATGTATAAATTAACTAAAAATTTTTTCTTGGGTTAAAGTGACAGGAGGAGATGTTTTGAGGATACAAATTTCACGGAATCGGTTTTGTAGACCACCTACCGCAGAACGTTTCGAAGGGCTATGAACAAACAAGTACAAAAAGACAGCACAAACCTGTTTTGAACTGCCTGCTATCGTAATCTTCCCCATTAGAACACGTGCTTTGACTTTCTGCCGGTGCACGGCAGAAAGTACTAAATCATTCATCTTACTACATAGACGGCGTATTCGGCTGATTCATTAAGGTTGATCTAATACATTGGTTAGAATTTCAAATATGCAAAAAACTGGGGGGGGTTTCGACAAAAATTGAGGCGATTCTTTCTGGAGGAAAATTTCCCATGTCTTTTAAAGACAACTACAGTGATTAATTGCTAAATCAGAAAATGAAAAAATTATCAAAAATAAGATTTTTGAATGTCTGTAACAAAGTAAAAGGTGTCTTAACATACCCTACAAGTGAAAACACCCTGATAACTAATCTGGACCATTTAGTCATTACTGTCCAATGTAAGGACACTTACTACCGGACTTACTCAAACGTAATTGAATGGGAATCCTACTTTGACACTGCTGGTTTTCCTTTCGTAAAGTCTTAAGTTGCGAAAAAAGAACTTAGAAGTTCTCAAATCGTCCTTCATGTAAGCTATTCCTGCAAAAGTTTTAATATAGTTTGACTCTGGGTGATCACTGATAGTGGTCTTTAAGTTTGTCTTTGTTGCTTTCTTCTTGTTTGTATGCTTTTTTATTTAAAAATGTAAAACTTAAAAAATTTTTTAGATTTTAATTTTAATTTGGTGCAGATGTAGGTGCAATTTGCACGGATTATTGATTTAAATTCAATTACAGTGTGTGTATACTTGTTAAGCAACTGGATGGAAACGCTACCTTACCAGGCGGAAGGAAGATTGGTTTACAACATGGGCAATTGTGGTAATAGGATACAGGCAGTGCATGGAAAAAAACCCATCCATGCCAGTGCAATATAAACTCTGTGATGTCATAGTGTGGAGTTTATCAACCCCTGCTGAATGTGTAGTAAGCACTCTAGATCATCACAACACTATAGGGTCCCACCAAGCGTTCTTTGGTTCTCAGAGGGTGCATTAAGTCAGTCCCACAATGCACCAGTTGTGGGAAAAATTTCCACCTCAATAGTCATGTGATCCACAAAAACCCTATTCTAACACATAAAAAGCCTGACTTTCACACTCATTTTAACCTACAATCATTCAGTACATATTATACTTTTCTGTCTGAAGTATGAATGATGACGCGCGCGTTATACCCAGTGCGCCTTTTAGCTGCAGTGCGCTTGTGCATGCCCAGTGGCGGGTGCCAGACCTATTTTTTCTGGGGGGGAAAAAGGAGAGGCAAAGTGAAATTTTTTTTTGGTGGGGGAAGTGGACATTCGGGGGGGCCAAAGTATCAAAGATTTGGAAATTTTTAAAAAAAGAAAAAACCTAAAAAATTAAAATTTCCCCCAAATTTGGTGATTTTTGGCCCCAAATCGCTGAATTTTGCAAAAATCCTCATTTTTATTTCGCCGGGGGGGGGGGGGGGGCCGGGGGGGGGGGGGGGGGGGGGGGGGGGGGGGGGGGGGGGGGGGGGGGGGGGGGGGGAGAAATTTGGGGGAAAAAAAGCCACCCCCATATCCCCCTTGGCGCGCCACTGGCATGCCTACGCGTGCACTGAAAGCGGTAAATGTATACGCCCGCATCTCTACTTCATGTTTCGAGCTGGACATTCGCTTCGGTATAGGGAATTTTTGGCATGATCATGAAATGTCTTGTGGTTCTTGAACTTTTGGTACACTTTTGTCCCATACAAGTACTGAAGTGTGTTTAGTACAGTACAGTATAAGCACATGCTATGCATTATGGGATTGATTTAAAACCACCTCTGTGTGATTCTTAAGGTGAATGAAAATACCGAAATAGCTTATAGGAAGCTTGGTGTACAGGGGGTTTGATTGGGGGGACACTTCATGCAGTATGTTTGTCTGTTGAATAACCATTTTATGCAAAGGTGGTGTTATTGGGACACTGAGAAGGAATCAAGTATTGCTGAAAATAGGCCATGGGCTGCAAAGCTATTGGCTTTTACATGTGTACGAAAACAGCCTCTAGTTCCTGCATAAATCTGCAACCTGACGCTACTCGTCATTGAAATCGGCACCTTGTTCCAACATTTGACGTTAAATCACACATATGTTGCTGCCTAGTTGAAGCTCCTCTTGCAGCTTTGGATACTACTGCTTTTAAAAAAAAAAATGCCAGTGATTAATTTATAAATAAAAACTAGTATTACTTTGTGCAAGGTGAAACATAAGAAAAAAAACACCGCCACCCTATACTAGATCAATCCAATTCAGCACTTGGGCATGTTGGATTCGTGGAACGAACGTTCCGCGAATCCTACAAACGCTTCGAGCTTCAGCTGGTACCACAGTTCTGCTGGTAGACACATTTTCGCTATTTTAAGTAAATACCTCCTTGTCGGGCTCGATGTTGCTCAGCGAGCCAACATCTTCAATGAAACCCATAGCGGATTAATTAAAAAAATGTTCATCTTCAAAAAACCATATTTAGTTAATAAATTAAGCCAGAATGCCCCCATAATCCATATTGGTGTGTTCTTACCAATATGGGGTGTTCTTAAACAAATTATGGCGTTGTTCTTTTACGAAACATTTGATTATTTCCAAAGATTAGATTCATATATTCACCGTACTCCCCAGAGAGCGCCCTATACCTCATACAATTCATTCGGTTAGCATAAGAGGGTGTAATCATGTAAGTCAATGGAAGAGCGTGGTGTTTTTTTTATAGAATTTTAGGAATTCATGATGTCCAAAACCCCCCCTAAATGACCTCGTCATTTGATGCTAAGTTCCTTGAAAATCAGTGGCATAGATGGGCATTGTAGCAATTCCAAACAAGTGATTGCGCCTGTTTTGCGTAAAATGCTAAACTAGAATAGAAACGCTGAATCTGATGCAAGAAAAAAAAAAATGGCGTCGTGTGGCCGAAGAAGTGACGAAATTGAATGCAATAAACCGTTCTTTTTCACGGGACCATTCTAGTGAGCTTAGTGGACGCCGGATGGCGATTTTAGAGGCCAGTGATTTAGCATTTGAACAAAAATCGCTGTTGTTTGCTGTGGATATAATATATGCCCCCGTAGGAGCCGGGACTAGCACAATTCATTGTTGAATATCATCGACATCGTGGATCGCATGCCACTGTGATGGGGATTCTAATTTTATAACGTGTCATGGTGTGGGCAAGCAACAAATTGGAGTTGAGACGTTTCAATGAGTTTCAGAAGTCTACGATGATGTAACTTGGTAGTAGGAAGAATAGGTAGGGGGCGGGGGGTGGGTGACATGTGGTGACCTCATGTGAACCTTGGTGACTCATTTGACATTTGGCCGGTCAAAAATGTTAACCCTTCCCGCAAGGCTGTATGCAAGTATCTGGAGTTCCGTAAGGCGATAATGATGTAACTGTTGTAAGGAAGGAAGGGTTAAAGAGTTCTCGACCTGATTAGAGGTTGGGCATATTTCGGGCAGGGCAAATGAACATATGCAAAGAGCAATTTTAATATGCAAAAAACAGCGTTAATTGCTATATTTTTAAATGGTGGCCTAACATCGGACATGTGTAAAATTCCTTCACTTCGCAAAAAACATTATGGTGTGCATCTTCTTTGCCCTTTGAAAGTTCCTAACATGAGGCTTAGGTATGCAAATGAGGCTAATTAATATGCTAATGGCTGAGCGCTCTAAAAAACGGTACATCGGATATGCAAAATCCTTGGATACATGAAAAACTACTATTACCATTACATCTTGTGTGTGAATATATGGAGGGCAGGGTTGGGGGGGGGAGTGGTGGCGTGCGTAAGGGGAGGGTGGGATATGTTGTGGAGTGGCGGGGTTGGGGTGCGTCGGGGTGGGGAGCGTTGCGATCGGGTGGGGGTGCGTCGGGGTGGGATCAGGTGGTTTACCTTGGTTGACCCATGGACCTGGTGACCCCATGTGACCTTGGTGACTCATGTTACATCACGTGAATTGGGGACCCTCACGTGACCTTGGTGACTATGTGATTTTGGTGACCCGCACATGACCTTTGGCCCATTCACAAAGTGTCGGGGACGGGGGCTCCCGGGTGGTGGGTGCCGACAGGGAGGGGCGGGTTTGTTTGGGTAAGGTGGGAGTGCGTTGGGAGCATGTTGGGGTGAACTCATGTCACCTTTGAGACCCTGTGTGATCTTGGTGCCTCATGTGACCCACGGGAACCTTGGTGACCTAGGTCAACTTGGTGACCTCAGGTCACCTTGTAACTCAGTCACCTTGGTGACCTCATGTCACCTTCGACACCATTCACAAACCGACGACGGCAGATGACACTAGCGGTCCAAATGACCGCGACATATTTTTTTACTTGCATTTTATTCAAATACAAATTTGTCCTTAGTGATAATATCATATATTTGGACAACAAAAATATCAACCATTTGGGAACGAAATTATGATCCGTAGGAAACATTAGCAGCTATAAAAATCACCACAAAATTCACCCATTTTTTTAAATGGGCTGCCCTTGGGCCAAGGAAAGGTTAATCATAGCTCCCATATGGGTCCAGGGCAGTGTTAAAGGCATCTATATAATAATATAATTATATATATATATATATATATATATATATATATATTATATTATCAAAATACAAAAAATACAATTAGCGGTTGTTGTTTTTGTAAAATAGCAAAAGCCAGCCCTATCAATTCATTCCACATTTTAATCAGTTCCCCCATGGTTCCAGGGCAGTGTTAAAGGGATATATCATTAATTTATTCATTACCAAAATACATGAAATTACCAGTACCATTCCATAATGACAAAAATTAAAGGACCCTCTTTAATTCATTGTATCCGTTACCAATTAGTCATTCCCTTCCGGGTCCGCATCCCAAAACGAGCTTCAAAGTACCACCAGTCACCAACCCACCAAACCACGGTGCCACGAATCCATCACGGGTGGGGGTGGTGACGCTCTTGTTTTAGCAGGAACCAATCAATGCTGACAGATGGATTTCAATTTAATAAAGCATTCAGGATTTTATGAAAAAAACATTGTACCCATTTCCTTCATAACTACGCAATGACTGCAATGATGATAGAGTAACTTAAGAGTATAGTGTGGGTATCGTTTGTTACCTAGTAGCTTATTTATATTTGTTTTGAGCTGAGTCTGTGAATTTAGTGACAGTTATGCCATAAATACACAAATTAAGAAATAAAGGGGATAAGATGCTCATGTTTGTGCAAGAGTGTGTCTGAAGCAAGTAAATGAATAATGGGCGAGGCGAGGGAGACCCATTCAAATGTTTTTACTTGCGCGGACACATTTTTGGCATAAACACGAACATTGCACCTTTTATTTCTATTATTACTCAAATAAAATAATATAATAACCAAAAAACGGCAAATTCATACTAAAAACGTAATGTTTATCTTTATAGTGCACGCTCTGTCTTCTCCGCGTAAATTGGCGTGGTGCGGCTATAGCAGTGGCGAAAAACGCCAAAACAATGAGCGCTTGCATCACCCTTAGGGGTAATCGCAAACCCATTATTGCAGAATTTACGTAATAAGATGAGATTTAGTGATTCTGTTGTGCACGACAGAAAAATTCAAAGCATGGTTTTAAAATGATTAATTTTGACTGAAACCTCGTAATATTTTAAAAATTGGACATAAAAAATTGTTAATTTCTAAAAAATCACAACAAAACATAAAAATACAGGATTACCCAATTTTGTATTGTGCCACAAAAACTATGTTTAATAGGTACTCAAAAATGTACTTAAAAAAAAACCAACCAGGATTTTGTTGTATGATGTATCAAAAAACAATTAAACTAATTAAAATTGATGTGTCCCTAACTACAATCATAAAAGGAGCAGACCTTTTACTCCTTTGTTAAACCCTGTTTTAGCCACCACTGTTAAAATATCCGGAAACTTTTGCTCGGTAAATGAAAAAAAAATCTGTATTTTTATTGAAATATCCTGTATTATCCCTTTAAAGTACAGAATTTTTCCGTTAAATAAAGCTAAAACAATTTATGTTAAGTGTAATATTAGAACCAACTCACTTTAAAGTTCTGTTATGTTACGGAATCAGAAATGTCGGGAAATCTGCTCTGCCAGAAGCCTCCCAAATGATTATGTGCCCCAACTTTGAGTGTAGGTGGTTTAAGAAATCGATAGTAAATAAACGTGGCGCAGAACTGAGCCCATTAGGTAGGGCAGTAAATTGCCACAGCTGGTCTCTCCAGTGAACTCAGGATTTCCTATGGTATTTTGCAACTGGGACGTTGTAGATATTGCCCCTGAGTTCCAATTGAAGCCATGAAACAATTCTTGTTTGAGGTGTTGTCGTGGTATTGGGTGGGTTATGTTGTTAGTTAATGTGGTCTCAAGTCAAAATAGGGCCTGAACTGTAATCAGGTCAGGTGTTCTTTGAGACATGTACTTGGTATCCTGGTAACCAGTATACCTGTCCCAGGGCCGAGCGTCGGCGGAGAAACGACTCCCCCATCGGATTTGAGAAGGAATCTGACATGAGGAGGGTAGCTGGTACCTGGTAGATGAAAAAGAAGATCTACCTACAAGGGTGTCAGCTCTGGAGATCTAATGGGGCATCCAGCACATGGGCCTTGCATGTTGGGCCAAAGTTGCCCAAAGGCAGGCCCACCGCCGATAACTGTGGATGGACGTCAGGAAGGGAAATCCGCAGTCCAATGATCTTTTGCTCCAATAATCCTCCACACAGCAGTATGACTGAGTGTGAGGTGAATACGGCCACCCTCGTTTACGCGGGACAACAAAATCGGTTTTAAAACTTTGGTCTAATAACTAACTACTATACTTATCTTGGATTTATAAGCTATCGCTGTTATCCCTTTAGAGGTATGCGTTTGTTCCGGATCGTCTTTGGGACCCCTGATTGATCCGGAAGTTAGTTTCGATTTTGATATCAGATGAAAGGCCGTATTTTCTCATTGCCGTCCGAAATTGAGCCCTCAAATCCATTTCATCCCAGAAAAACAAAAAACCGCTGTTTTAGTGAGTTAACCATCAATATTAGCACAGTGTTGGATAGGGCTTTGCAATGCATTCTTGCATGCTCCATCAAACGCAGTTGTTTCCACGGTACTGATGGGGTGTACGAGTGTCCAAAAAAAGTTCTTACCTTATTTTATCTGCAATTCTCAAAAGTGGGTTAGACATATCAAAATAGTTTGAAGGTCTTTTATTAACTACAATATCTTGTTGGAACCTGGAGAAAACATGCTGTGAAAATGACAAAATGGCCGCATTAGAGAAAAAAGGTCAAAAACCATTTAGCACACAGTAAAATCTATGGCACTCTGTTGGTGTCACGAATTATAATCCAAGGTAAACACATATTGAACAATGCACCCCGTCATGGGACTTGGTAACTTAATAATAACAATAAAGGTGAAGAATTAATACACTCAAATTATTTCAAGTTTCTTTATAAATTTAAAAATAAAATGGTGCAATATTTTCTTCGTAGATCTTGTCCCAAACCATTCAAAACACCAGTTGTTCAACGCGTTACTTGACGGGGTGTATGTGCAGTGCCAGGCTCTCATATCAAAAATAGGAGAACACAATACACATAATCAGAACAAGCACCTTTAATAAATATCTCGAAAATTTGTGAATTGCCCACCACTTTGAGAGATTTGCAGAGATAATAGTGTAAACCTTTTTTATGGACCACACTGTGTGGCAAGTCCAGGCTCTCTATCAAAGTAGGAACCCAATGCACATAAATCGGAACAAGCACCTTTAAATGATTGATATTGAATTTGTGATGAATAAATATATATTTTATATTTAAACAAATCTTTGCACCAAAGAAAACTTTCTGGCACTGCCACTGTCACCGTTTCTCCATATTGGATAAATTGATGACATTTTGTTGTGCGAGTGGAAGAGGGTCATAAGTGCAATAGTTGCCATTTGTCAGAAATTCCCATCAAACGTACTATTATGCCAAGTCTTTGGTCAGTGACTCTTGAACTGGTTCTTCAAGGGTTGCTTGAAGAACCATTTCAAGAGGCACTGACTCAAAGAAAAATCAAGTTATCCGATGTATCACATCATTTATTTGAACCTTTGGTAGCAACTATAGTCATTCAGAGATCAACGTTTGTCAATTTTTTTCACAAATTTCAAAATTATGCATTCTCATGACCATATTCAGAATTGGCATGAAAATGTTAAATGGCACCAAACAAGTGTTACGGGTGTGGGGGCGGGGGGAGATCAGTGGGGGGGGGGGCAGGGGGCAGGTTGTTGCCATCCCAGAGAGCTTTGACTGGGAAGAAAAAGCTTGGAAATCATGTTAATCTCGCTTGTTTTTGCCTACTGCCTCAAAATTACCTCCCAACAGGGATTACCTGATTCAAAACCAGGAATTTTCCCCCTCTGACAGGTAATTTCTGTTACGCCCCTGAGGTCAGTTTTTAGATGGCATCCCAAATGATTTAGTTTTGAAATCTCTTCCCAAATGACCTGCAGTTTTTTGAGATACTTTTTCCAAGCCATTGCAAAACAAACATAGAACATCTACTTTGGCAATTAAGTGTAAAGGATATATTTATGTCATTTGTGTTGTCTGTAAGAGAGCACATAGGAATTGCTTTTGTAGGGCGTCAAGTAGATTTCAAAATAAGTGAGACCTCAGTAAAAGTTTTAGGTCTGTCCATTCACTGCGAGAGGTAAGAGAAATTATTTTAATGGCCACAGGTAAAAAGTTTGTGGTACTCATGTAATGTTGAGTAATGTAGAGAGTAAATAAATGTTGACTTAAAATACATTATTTCACATCTAAGATAGCTTGGATGTTTCAATTGCAGTATCAGGATGAAAACGCCAGCAATCATTTCATTAATCATTGTTATTTGAACAAACTTATCTTTGACACTGCAAAATATCATTCTTTATCACAGCATTGGAGAAATAATGCATTCTTTTATCAATGCACACGTAACACAACTGAGTTTTTATTTGGCCATCAAAAATGGGCCAACCTTGTATTGACAGATTAGCGCAAAATGGGTTTGACATTCTGCCAACCATGGCATAAGTCCTATCATTAACAGAACATTGTAGAACTGAATGCATCAGTTTCCAGTAAGCCAATTCTGTACATTAACTTTGTACAATGGAAACAATGTTTTATAATGGCAACAAAGGCCTAGTCTCTGCATGGCCGGGGATTGAACCCCATGTCAAGATCACCCCCATGGAAATATGCAAGAACTCTCACTTAATTTGAAATCTACTATATTGCGTATATGTGGGTGGGTGGGTGGTTTGATTTGAATTGCAGTTGCACTGGGGTAATGAAAAAAATATGAACTTTCTTTTGATAGCAACATTTTAATTTTAATGGAGTAAAGTGAACAAGATTATTGATCAGATCACCTAAACATAATTGTCAGCTGTTACAACATACTTGTGCACATTTTCATGGCACTTGGTTATAATGGTCCTTGGGTAGAGCCCAGAGGGTGTTTTGAATCAATACCATGATGCATTGCAATGTGCCTATACTATACTGTACTAAACACATGTCAGTACTTAGGGATAAAAAGTGCTCCAAAAGCTTAAGAACCACAAGACATTTCATGATCATGCTAAAAATTCCCTAAGTACTGACGTTTTGTGGGCTAAAATGAGCGTAAAAGTCAGGTTTTTTATGTGTTAAGAATAGGATTTTTGTGGGATCACATGACCCTATTGAGGTGAAATTTCCCAAAACTTGCATTGTGGGATTGACTCAATACACCCTCTGGGTAGAGCCCATAAGTTACCCTTTCAAGAGTCTGGTCAGAGGTCATGGCCCCAAATGGTCAGAATTATGAAATTGCTTAATATATCCACGTATGCCAATGAATTTTCATTACACTTGCATACAATGGTTCTTGGGTTGTGTCCCTCACGTTTCGTCCACTGACCTCTACACATGGATAGCGGGCTGCCGCACAGTTGAATGGTCACCGAGTGAAACAACAGGAAGTTGCATTTTGACTTGTGCACCAGCAGGTGTATGCATTGTTTCCCGTTATATTGCTAAGGTGAAAAGCAACTTCCTGTTGTTTCAATCGGCGACTCAGGCCCGCTATCCATGTGTAGAGGTCAGTGGTTGCATCTTCAAGTGTAGGTGGTCAAATATCATCTTGAAGTCGGACCAAAATGGCAGACGACACTTGTAGGGGAACAGGTGACAGTTCCTGAAGTTCATGCACCTCTCTCACTCGTAAGATGCTGTAGTCCAGCAGTAGCTTCATTGAACGTTGCATCTGACCTGCACAAAATGTTTGACATGAGTCCAAATCTTGGTGATGCAACTTTGTCATCCTTGAGCATTTTTAAATATTGATGTTAATGCAGATATTTTGGCAAGTAACAATTCTATTGTAAAATAAATAATCACACAAAACATTAGTTTTTAAGTATTCAATTACGTTTGGGTTTTCTTTATTGTTGAGGATCATTACTGGAAATTTCATAAGAGAATTCACATGAAATTATAAGACTTACGTCTACCATGAAAGATGATATAAACTTTCCATGTAAAAAGCCACAATCATAAGCAATCAATTTACTTTTTGTGTCAAGAAAAATCACCAAAGTTGCTGTCTAAGTTGAATCAACTGTTCAACTTCCACAGATACCATTGGGGATTTATGGAGACAACATATGTGCAAAAGCAGTCCATGAACATCAGATCAGTATTTAGGCCATGTTTCAAGGTGCCTTTTTGTAATAATTTACATGCTAATAGACCAAAAGTACTTGGTGTACTGCAAAGTGATTCACAATCCAGCACACCATAGTGAAATTTGTACAAATGCACAAGTCTTTCTTGTGTGTTGTCTATTATAATTTGGCACGTTTCATTTTAAAACTCCCTGGCCCGTATTCCAAAAACTTGTTTAACTAACTAATCACCGTAATTTAAAATTGCGTTTGAATATTTTAACCATTTGAACTGAAGCTTTAAACACCAGTATCATCGTCATTATTTCAAGACACTAACATGAGTGTACAAAAGATCCTATTGTATTTCAATGGTTGAACACCAAAAGTATATCATTTAGTGTATTACACCAACCATTGCTGCTGTCAAACACACATTAAACCAATTCTTAAAATTAGATGCATTTAGCAGAGTTAAAATTGCATTTAACTTTCTGAAATGCGTTTATATCTCACAGATAAACGTTCCTTAGCTTAAAATCGTGCTAAACATCTTTCTGGAATATGGGCCTATATGGCCATACTACCACAACAGCTATAATTGCAGTAGGTTTGAATAGGTTCATAAGACTTATTAACTCAACAAGTTTGCAATTTCATTTGTTATAATTAACAAGTCTAATATTTTCTCTTACTTGTAATGTCTTACACAGCCATTAAGAAACAATAGCTAGACCCACAATAATTGCCACCACCAAGCCACATGTGTAACATGTTTTTCCAAGTAATAGAAATGTCTAGATTCTTCATTTATCAATGAAATTGCAATAATTGGAGGAAAATCCACATTGGTTTTGTGTAATCACTGTGCCAACACTTTACTTCTCTTAATATCAAAGAGAGAATGAGAGAGATAAAGAGAAAAAAATAAGCTCTCAATGTTTAGGAATCAAACACTTTAACAACCCTGTACAATATTTTGGTCGTCCTTTTGATAACATATTTAATACCATAGCACTTTTGCTATTTCAAGTCCCTTTCATTTATTACAATTTGCAACCCCAACCAATTACCCAGAGTA
This sequence comes from Ophioderma brevispina, assembly GCA_023653785.1. Classification (NCBI taxonomy): domain Eukaryota; kingdom Metazoa; phylum Echinodermata; class Ophiuroidea; order Amphilepidida; family Ophiodermatidae; genus Ophioderma; species Ophioderma brevispina. Next base: position 24,476 of record JAMKCH010018187.1, read on the forward strand.
AAATGATAAAATGGTCTCTTTTCTGATTTTTTTTTTTTCTCCTTTTTTATAACTGGTAATTAAGGTTGCTGCAGATTATAAGAATTATCTTTTCTGAAATTTGCACTCATTTCAAGATTCCATAAACGACTCCAGAGCTTTTACGAAATACAAGAGAAAGTTTAGGGCTTTTTTAAAAAATAACGCACTATATAACTTCGGATTACATTTCTAAACATAAAGCTACATGTTCATCATACTAGCTTATTTTTTAGAAAATAAATATTAGGACTCTGGAGCATCACATAGTTATGTAACGACCTGCTGAACCCAGACCCTCATCTAATATATCAAAATAATCTCTTGCTGTAATGAATACAATAACTACACATACAAGAATCCCCTTGAATATCCTCGATTCAAAAAGAAAATGTATTTTTACAGACAAGTTTTGGGAATGCATTTCTAAAGATGGTATTATTGTTATTAATATTACACATATACTCTGCTATCAAAATTAAAAATTTACTTTTTCCTATTATTTCTCTACATCATGTGCATACATTTTGTGTACATGTATTGTTCATATGCAAGTATCTAAAAGGAAGATACAGTGACAAAATACAGTGGTAAACAATTATTTTTTTTCATTTCAAGCATAAAATGTGCAGCATATCTACAGTTTATAAAGCATTTTCCTGATTCACTTATTGGTAAAAGCTTTACACACATACAATAGGATATCAGTGAACTTAATGGGAATTAGTGCATATATATCTCGGCAAAACGTAAAACCTATGTGTTACGCAATCACCAATGTCCAGCATGGCAAGGCCTATACATAACAGAGTATTTCGAAGCATTTGATATGAAAGAATAAGTTCAAAATGTTGTTCTTTGGTTGCTTTAGATACACGCCTTTGCTGCAAAAGATTACATTCATGCTTCTATGGTCACTGTGAGGCTCAGTGGACATGCTACCAAAATAAGTATCTAGTAAGATCAATCCCATGATGCATAGCAATGTGACTATACCGTACTCTACTAAACACATGTCAGTACTTAAGGGTAAAAAGTCTTCCAAAAGTTTAAGAACCACAAGACATTTCATAAACATGCACAAAAATAAGTAACAACGCTTTGTGGGCTAAAATGAGTGTTAAAGTCCAGGTTTTTATGTGATCACATGACCCTATTGCAGTGAAATTTCTCCCAAACCAGTGCATTATGGGATTAACTCAAAACACCCTCTGGATAAATCCTGATAGTTTACCCATTAAGCCTCTTACTTCACAATAGCAGTAACAGGAATATGGTATGTGGTTGACAAATACAACTGGGGCAAGTCCAAACATGTCTAGTTCAAAGTTAGATAGCTTGACGAGATTTTGAAGTAACCATGTTGTCCAAAATCAAAATAACCGACTGAGTATTTACCCTCTACCCATCAAAAGATTATAAATCGCCAGTCTGTGTATCTATGCCAATGCATACATCTACAATGAACATGGGTACATCATCACCCATAGCACTATCTTCAACTTGCGACATTCAATCTATATGATGCATTCCTATTATGACGCATCCGTTATTATTCGCCTCCCACTTACATTTAAACCAATCTAAAGCAACTCTTATTTCAAGCAAAGCAGTTCCCTTTACTTTCCTGACAATGCTATTACTGTATTATTTTGCAGTCACTGCCAGGAATTTATACTATTTATAGCGTGACTTTTGCTATAGCCTGTCTCTACCTCTGTGCAGTGGTGTACACCCCCGTCATTTAATGCTGCATTTGTGCGTGCGCCTAAAATTGCTATCGCTTCAAGTCAGCACAAGCGATTCACTCTTGCGATCAACAAATCTCGCGCTGAAATCACTGCACAGATTTAGAGACACACACTATACACTGCATTTCAAACTGCAGTGAATACCAAGCAAACCTATGTGCATCATGTTTCAATCAACACAGTGCAGATTATCAAATATTCACCAGTGCAGTACGTCCATCACAAAGAGCCATATTGTACCAGTGCAGTAAGGCCATGTGAATGGCCTTGAGCTTCTTTTTCACCTCTTATGTAGCAGCGTACGCGATTGGTCAATACGCGTCACATGACAATGTATAAACAAGCATTTATGCATGGCTGCTGTGACGAATGCTGAAAGTGGTCAAAAATTCTGGCCGAATATGATATTCAATGATTTAATTTGCAATAGTTAGAAAGTATGGTAAACATGAACGGTGTTTATTTATAGTATTTTGTGTTTATGCCCTCGGGCATAAACAAGCGTTCATACCCAATATACTATAATGAACCCCTAATTCATACCCGATGTACAGTTTAGGGATATCTGTTACCGAGACACTGACATTTTATGCACAAGACCAGTTTTGGACCTGGCCTATGTGTAATTGAGTCCCACCAGTAAAAGCATTTTCCTCTGCATTGACAAGAGGTAATTTATATTTATTATGAAATTTGCATTTCAATCTTTGAAATTTGCTAGTTACTTTATAAAGAAAATGTGAATGTTTCAACTTTCAACAAAACACATTTTGACTTGGACCAGGTTTAAAGACCTGGTCAACTTTTTATGCATATGGCCCTTAGTGTGATACCCAAAAAGCCTGTCATAGTAACCTGCAATTTTCACTCTCTCTAACCATTTTGTACAGGTCACAAATTGCATTCTGGTAAATGAACATGTTATCAGTTACCATTGGAATTATTTTTGTGCATGACAGCTTAGTCTTTATCACTCACTACTAAATATAAAACGTTATGAATTGGTGCAAATTTTAAAATGTCAGTTTTTAAACATTAAGATTGGCATTTGGCATTGTAATTACCATAGCCATGTATACCAACTGCCCTTTATCAATGTAGCATCTGTGTATTGGAAGAGGGGAAATAGGGTACACTATTTTCCCGAGATCATGGACTTAGAGTCAATCACCCCGAACATGAAAGGTGATAGGCACATAGCCAGTACCATTTGAAAGTAGTGTGCCCTATTTACCACAGTATTTTTATTACACCTCACTGTGACTGGGGATGAGGAGAATGTCCAGAAGTTCAACTTGGAATAGGAATTGAGGTATAATCCTTTATCACTCAATTATCTTGAAAATATGGCCTGTTAAATATAATCTTGCACTATTTTTTGGTATAATATGGTAGAACCACATCAGCTATTTCAGGTTATGGTTATCTTTTAAGAATGAATACCTTAAGGATACAAACTCATTTCTAGCTCTCTGTCATGGTAGTACCATCCTAGTCAAAAGTAATATATAGACCTTGTAAGAAATTTCAGCAATATGCTATGTCTGTTTATTACAGTGTGTTCACTGTATGGTTGATCATGACCTTTTAAAACACACTGAATCAACACTGGAGAGACTTGAGGTCATAGTGTTATCTCAAGGTAAATAAATAGTGGTACCTATAGTTTATTTTACCACAGCTTGAAATATGTCCTTGTCCTCTGAACCCCAGATTTTACTGGAAGTGGTCAAAATTTTGGTATCAGAAGAAAGCTACTTTTTTTACTCATTTACCCTGGTTTGGAATGAAGTTATGAATGAAAATGTGCCTGATTTTGGTCGGACCAATAATTATTTCACACAGTACTTTACTGGGCTTGCAAAACCATGTTTTTAGCTCTCACATCAAAAGGGATTGAAATATCAGCACAAAACTTTGCATGCAGGGTTTGGGGGTGAAGGCTATTCCATCAAATTCATATACTTAAATCGGACATCCCCTTTAAATAGTTTTTCTTCTTTAACAATTTCTTACATGATTCATATCTTCAAAAGCACTATTTAATAATTGACCACAACTATGACAGAAGCCATGTCATCCCTAGAAACCTTTTCCAAAATTGTACCACTTGCAGGATAACCCTAAAAAGTCTCTTCTGCTAATTTACTGCAGCCGCTTGATTTAGAAATCTTGCATTTCACAATCAGTTTTTAGTGCTATATGCATGCATTTTAGAAGTTCTCTAGGCATTGACTTTGATCCATGTTGATTTGGATCTTGCCAATCTGGATTGTTGGAGCACAACATGATGCTAATGAACTTGCTGCAGCACAAACTTCCTCAATATCATGCACATACAACGGCATGATTTGACACAATTTTGTAACTAAACAATGTGTCATAATTTGTGACTGTGTTTAGTTGAAAGGTGTCATTATCTGACACATTTTAACTGTAGTGTGTCATAATTTGTGACACATTGTTTAGCTGCAATATTTATATATTTTGTCTCATCAGGAGTAGAGAGTGACGTCATAGCATTTTTGGGTTACTCAAGCCTGAAATTATAGCACACTTGGTTGGTTGGTTGAATGGTTTGACTTGGCAACTATACTCAAACTTGAGTTTTTGTGCCACAACAGTAAAGGGAAAAAGAGAAAACAAAACAAATAAAAAGGACAACATAAAAAGAGCCCAAAACAAAACTGGAGGACAGCTAAAAACAAAAAACCCTGGACTGCCAAGCACGTAATTAAATTTTAATATCACAGGCTCTAATATATTGACAAACAGCTTCAAGTGGAGGCGATTTTCGTCCTAAAATCTCACTAATTAAGGGACTACAGAATTTTATACTTGCCAATAAACCTGGTACAATCAAATGCTAGAGAGAATTGAAAGATATCTTACGACGTCACACTCAACTCCAGGTGAGACAAAGTATATATTTTGTAGATCCAGAATGATCCAGATCAATCTGGATGCAAAGAGCACGATGTAGGATGCCCACATTAACATATAACACTTTGGATACATATTATATGGCAAAAAAAGCAGTCTAGCAATGGACAAAATATACCATTGTGACAAAGACGGTGCTCTATTGAGATTGGAGGTAGTGGTATTAACTTAATAGATTGCAATGGCTACACAAATGATACACTATTAAGACATCAATAATTACTTTTTAGAAGTTGTATTAGGTATTAATGAAAATGCCATAACCATATTTGGCAAAGTTCAATGACTGCCTGGTTAACAAAACATTTTAATTAAACAAGCACAGTCTGATGAGAACATTGAGAGTTTAACCAACTGGAAAATAACAGTTTTCATCTACAGATCTAGAGGATTTGATTGCATACCACACATCTTTAGACATTTGAATTTCATTCAACCTTGAAAATGATCCAATATAAAGCTGTCATTTTAACCATTTGTTTTGTTACAATATCAACTGATAGAAGCACATTTTGGCCACTTCCAAATACAATTTGAATTTAAGTCACACACCCTTTTTTGAGTTAGAGTGAAACTCCTATGTGCACAAATATTAATTATCTACCTTTTCCCAGCCAACTACATCTTATTTACGTATGTTGTCAATAATTCTTGATGGCAGCCAATGACCCTGTCAATGACATCAACTTTTTTTTTATTAGTTACTCCACTGAAGTAAATTCTTTCAAAATTGCTTCAATGGAAAAAGGCCCATCTTTGCACTCTTTAACATTGACATAGCACACCAATAGGTTGTAGAGACACACATTATGCTGAAACATTTCATTTGGCAAGCAAAATTGTAGAGAAATTGGCAGCATTAGCACACTTCACAACTAAAAGCCTGTTCAGTACCAAAGAGGCAGATATTTTCACTCTTAAAAAATGTTCACCCAAGCACATCAATATGCCTGTTCATAAATGTTTATGCTATTTGCAATGCATTTTTAATACATTTAGACAATACTTTTACTTTCAAGTTATGTGGAGCCTTCCTTTCATCACATCAATGTCAATTCTAGCAAATTTGTGAAAGAAATTTATGAATCTTAGAGAGAGGGAGAGCAAATGTAAAAAAATGTGCTGCATACAAGCATGTGGTGCAGTTGGATCAGCGTTCGCCTCATAAGCATAAGGTTGCTTTTAGGAAAGGATTTTCCCCAGAAATGGACTTAAAATTGGCCAAATGGCAAGTCAAAACAGTTGCAAATCATATTTGACTGTCAAATTATTTGGGATTGCATATTTTTTTCAAAAATTTTATTTTTTTATCTCCGAGGCTTTTTTGTCTAAAGAATGAAATTTTCTCAGTAAATCAAACAAAAAATGAAAATTTGAATGCGGGTAGGTAAAATGGCTCACAAATCAAAATGTGTATGGCCTACTGCACAAAACCTTTTTTGGCCTTATAGGAAATATCTTCTTGTTTAGAATTGTTTTTTTAATTTACCCTGTACTTTAACAAGTCTTATGAATTTTGAGTAATGGTTTTAAGCCAAGTCTGAAAAAGCTAACAGTACAAAACAACTTGTTTCTTTAGATGACTGGAACCTTTTTGGAGAGTGGTTAGTCTGCATTGGGTTATATCTTCGGGGACTTTTTCCTCCAATTGTAATGGGGAAACATCTCAATCTCATTTTGGTTACCTCACTTTCCATAAGATTCATACAATCCTCTACAATTTGATGAATTATCATAAAGGTCTGAGGAAGGCTCTACATAGCTGTAAATAATCTGCCCACTTGGTACAAAATAAATGCTATATGCTATTTAATCTTCTAATCTAAAATCGGATTCAAAAAGATGAAAGCACTTCTTCCCATAAAGCTAGTCAGCACACCTTGTTTTACAATATGCATTAGGTTCACACGAGCACACCTAAAGCGTAGGGCAACAAACTGAAAATAAAAAAAATAGCAAACAATCATGACAGACATTTGGTTTTAGAAAAAATGTTGATATTGAACATTTTCCAATTTAATATTAATGATGTAACATAATCTAGAGCAAGGAATTTGTTAAATCTTTTATTTTCAAAAGTAGTATATATAATTGCCTCATAATCTATGAATATCACATGAAATTCCGTGTTGGTAGATTATATTACATGTTTTGCATGTTGCTAGTGGCACAAAAGTATGCTTTCTTCGCCATTCATGTACAAGAGATTAATTACTTTTTTTTTGGTTAATAATATCCCGGTCCCATTTCTGTACAAAGAAATGAAATTCCGCTGTACACCAGGCAATTTCTGTATATTTCATACACTATGTACAATTCACAGTATTTTTTTGTTTTGTAATATTTGTAAAATTGTTCAAGTAGTTTTCATTTTGAGAATCAACATCATCTCTACTTGGTGCAAACATCAGTACAATTAAGCGCAGTTGATACATCGTAAGTTGTAGAAATAGAGTTGACCGTTGAATTCGCCTCTATAGAGAATCACTTCAATGATGCATTGATCAGTCAGTTAACATAGTGCTAGAAACTAGATGAAATCAGTAAAGTTTTCTAGTTGATATAATTTGAACAATGCCATTTGTCGCCATGTCCATTGTGCATGACGCCAGCACCCGTGGAAACCAAACAAAAAAAACATATTTACTTCAGCCATTTTTTAAAATGTTCATTCATTATATCAACACAAACTCCTCAATTGATCCTCATTTCTTCTTGCTTTCCTTTAAAAGCTTATGGTACATTTCAGATCGCAAGAATCGGGGGTATGAGTCTTTTTCCATAAGTGCCTCAATTCGTTTCTGAGCTCCATCAAATGTGTGCTCATCAGGCGATTCAACAAGATCTGCTGTTTCTAGTCGTGTCCTCGAGTCCAAGTTTACCTGGTGATAAAGAAAAATCACAAGAAACATAGGTTACAGAATGGAAGTTAAAAGGTTCCAGAACACAAAACATTTTGAGACATCTTACTACATGTAAGAAATTTGTTCATCAGTAGATATTGATATAGTTACTCATTGCTTTTTACACACCTCTTGATAAAAATAGCAATAAATTTGATGTTTTGTTTTGCCAGTTAATTTTTTAAATATCAATTGTAATCCATTAAGATAATTCACATTCTGTGTAACTTAAAGAGTTAGACAGCTTCGGCCCCACCTCTCACATATACAGTGTGAGTCAATATGATTGTTCTCCAAATATCCAGATTTTTTCTTGTCAAACTGTGCAAGGTAGCTCTTAATATTGTAAATAGCTTTCACAGGAATTTTGCATTTTGGTTCAGGCAATCAATATCTGCACTCGTTTAAATAAAGGCCCTCAAATTTTCCTTTGTACAAGATTCTATTGATTTTGTAATAGAAGCGGAAATTTCAAGTGGGATACCTAATGTGTGCTTTACACACTCTGGTGGATAAATGGTAATAAATGTCCCAATGAGTATAACAGGCGTTACACTGTTGGTTCCCGAAGCCGGTTGGTCCCGGTGTAGAAGTAACCATTGTCCGGCGTACTCATAGTCCGGGAACAATGGTGAACAATAGGTTAATCGATTCAGTTGACTCTTTATGCAACATTAGTTTCACGCTTTATTCCGTTATCGTCTATGGAGCCCCGGACTTAGGCCCCCGCCGGACTATATCTGCTTTCACACCGGTATTTAGTTATCAATGGCTTAATCACCAGATTAACTACATGAGTGGTTTTGCGCCGCTGTCAATCAACGTCCGTTATCTTTGCCAATGTCGTGTCCACATTGTGTCTGTTATTTAGGCCTACTTTGTGTTTTAAAAGTGCTTATATTTAGAAACTTGTTTAAATCAAGCCTATATAATTTTGCTTGTATTAATATAGGTTTGATTTAAACAAGTTTTCCTTTAAAACAAGATATTCTTTTAAAATGTTTACTTCAGTATTTTAAGTCTAGTCTAATGAAAGTCACACTTTGATAGAAGGAAAATATATTTATTTAAAAAATTGTGTCCACATTGTGGTTGTTTTTCTTTTAAAGCAAGATATTCTTTTTAAATGTTTTTTGCATTTTGATTTTACTTCAGTCTTTTTTTTAAATCTTTTTATGATTTTAATTTAAAAAACAAGAAAGTAGCACTTTATTTAAACATTTTTTTCTTTAAACAAAATATTTTTTTATTTTACTTGTACTTCGGTTCCTACCAGGACCCCAATCGGCGGGGCGGTATCGCGTTAATTGCCTGGACCAACCGGTCTACTGGACCTTTTGATAACAATGGGAACAATAGGAACAATAGAGGTGTTAATTGCCGGGACCAACCGGCTTCGGGACCATGCGGGCTAAAACCGTATAACACAGGCCAGTTATTAAGTTGGGATTAATGCAACAACAAGTGCAATTATATTTTGACTGTTTAGAATTCTTCAAGGTTTGAAGGGAACTCGATTTAACTATTACTAAGGCAAAACAAAAAAGATATTGAAAAAATACACACCAAAACCAAGTTTCAATTTAAGTGATACACCTTAGTTGGCTAAAGGTCAGACTTTTTTGGAACAATTTTCTTTCATGATAAATATTAATAATTGTGTGCTTCACTGTGGTGAATAAATGCAACAAACAAGAAAGTTCTTTGCCTATCTCGTTTTTTTTCTGGATCCTGGTTTGTGAATTACACTGTTAACATGTTTACTCATCTTCTATGGTTTACTGTAATAAATATGTACACGCGGCATTTCGGGAGCCCTCTAAAAATGAGGCCATAACTTGAAAATAAAATGCGTGAATCTCTGGATTTTCGACATGGTGATTAAGAAGTAATTATTTGTTATTATAAAGTATATAATAATATTCTAAAAAGATTACAATATTTTAATATTTTTTGATTCATCGGGGAACAATCATTTTGACTCACACTGTATAATCAAACCCAATAATTTGGTATGAGAAACTTGTATTTTTCTCATCTCATCTGCAAAATATTTTGGCTGACTTTCCCATTATGATGCTACAGGTTTAACTATGAACACCACAAAAAATTTACCACTGGTCATTTGAAAAGAAAATCAATCACCTCAGAGGCGATAGTAAACTAAATAATAACAGCTAGCGTTTGTCCAAATTTGAAGTGGCGCGTACTTGAGTTTGTGCCAATTTAGATAATAGTTGCAATAAAGATGATTATAAAATGTATACAACAAATTTCCTGGAGACTTAAAAGGTAATACAAGAGTTAGTGGCATGTTACATTAGTAGGTTAGGGATGTGAAACAATGCATTTGTTGGTCAATCTGGAAGTTGCTACAGGTCATTTGACAAGACGCGAACCATCTCAAAATTAACAGTGCAAGCCAAACAGAACCAATTACAAAATGAGAGAAGCACTCTATTTAATGGTGATTGGAATGATGATAATGGCTATATTGAAGGAAAAACTCTCCTCACAAGTGAAGCAAAATAGGACATATGTATGGTCATGCAATGAGTGTTCTTGTTTATGAAGGGTTGCAGCTGCTTGTGATTGATGAGGGTCGGAGCCAGCCAGACACGTGGCCTGACCGGAACAACACGTGTGGATCAACAACTAACGGAAGGAATTTCTTGCGTACTTGCTAGCTAGCTAGCCGCATGGGCAAGTAGGCGGTTCTATCATCTTCACACTGTGGCTGTCCAACAAAGCATCAAACTGTAGAAAAAACTTGTCCCCTACTGCTCACAAACCAATCAGAAAGCGAGCCCCCTGTGTTTCTTCCTTGTAAATGGCTGTGATTTTTGGATCCAATTACTGATCAGGCATAAGGAGCAATATTAGCACTGGCATCTTGGGAACACAAAATATCCACATGACAATTTAATGGGTCGTCACTAAGAGCTAGGATAAATACAAAAAGCCTGTGTTTGCGAGTGTTAGACTATAGCATTATAATCCACACAAACAAAATAAAAAATCAAGTTTATCGGCACGGTACTCAAACTAAAGGCACGTGTATCCGACCATGATAGCTGGGGGTGACCATTATTATGTGCATTAAGTCAAGACGTTTTGCTCCTAGTGATTTGTCCAGCTATCCTAACTTTGTAAGTAGATGGAGAGGCCACAAACATGACAATTACACACCCAATATTTATGCAGGGTTTATCCTTACTTGTTGCCATCCACTTGCATCTGTGCAAGTGACAATTTTGGAATTAAAGTGTGCTTAAGAGCATTAAAAGCTTTGATAATAAGGCTGTTGAAGTTGCTAATTTCAAATGTAAAGGTGCGTTTTGTGATTCCAACACCTTCTAGTTTTATTCATGGTTCATAGATATCCGGAGAAAAAAGCTATTTACAAAATTGGAGTTGATCACGATCTTGCGGTTTGTGTTATGAGTAAATGCTTTTTTTCCCCCACATCCCATAGCCACTGTGCTGTACTTTCTGTCAGTTTACGGATAGAAAATTTAAATTGCAAAGGCCTCTTTATAAGATACGCTGAATTTCACGCAAGATTTGTGCACACGTGATAACTGAACTATTGTCAAGATGAATATAACATCTCAACTTTTTTTTAGTCGGGGGACGAGGTCATGGATCACAAAATCCCCTTTTAACTTACATCTTAAAAAAAAAATGAGCTTGTAAAAACTGACAAAAGGGCTAGACTGGACCTGTCAGTGCAGTCAGGAGCACATCTGACACTGATGTGTCACATCATTTCATGGCATGTCTCTCATGTGTTCAAGTCTCAACTGAGGTACTGATAATTTTCTCTGGCAAGAAACTTGACATTTATTGCCTTAGCCAATTATTAATTGGGGAGCTTGTCCTGGTTGCGATGGTCAACTCAATATGGTACTGTATCAGTATCACCATCTCTGTATGATGCCAAGTGGTTTATGCAATGATTTGAGCCATTATAATTAGTGATTGTCTCTCTTTTTAAGTGTGCTAAAGTTTTGGTAGTGTACTGTGGCAAACCCACAATCACTGATATCAATTTACCTTTTTTAAGAAAATTAAGAAAGGACTCAGATAGCAAACACGCACCTGTCCAGATTGAAAACATCCAAACAAATTAACTTTACCTTTTGGACTCTAGCCAAGGGAATGAAATTGTTAAATTTGCACCAATAATATAAACATTGATATTTTTAAACAATTTCACGTCCCACATAAGTTTTTGTTCTTAACTCTGCACATGGTAGGACATGTGCCACAAAGCTAGCTAATGACGCACATCTCTTAATAATATTTTCTTGTATCTTACAACTTGATATTTGTTTTGAGACAAGAAGAAACGTGTGGGAGTACAAATTTGTGATTGAAATCCATGATTCTAAGCCATACAAATCATCTATTTTTTTTGTAACTAAGTCTTCAAATTAGCATGCATCCTCAGGTGTTTGCCAAACTGATGGCATAATGGGCACTTAGATTGACAGAGAAGATTGACAGAGATCTACACTATTCGATTCTTGGAGATTTTGGCCCGAATTCATGCTCCAGGAGCAGGTATTTTCAACTCGTCTCATAGGGGCGCTATTCATTATATGTGTGCGGCTTTATTCCGTTAATGTTTATATTGAAGTATTACAAAAGAACGACTTACTGCCGGCTCGGATTGCGTGGCGTGTGTCTGTGGGCGCTCGTCTTTTTATCTAAAGGTCGTGGGTTTCGAATCCCACTCCAGGACCAAAATTAGTTATATTTTATTGTATTTTAGAGTTGGAGATTGGAATCATAAAAACAGAGTTGGGGATTGAAGTAGAAAAATATTGAATAGCTGCCTTATGATATAATAAGACTGGTCTTGGTCCTGGAGCATGAATTCGGGCCAAAATCTCCGACGTGCGCACTATTCCACAATCCTTCTCAAGGTCATTTACATGGAAGGAAAATAGGTAATTTAGCAAGCTTCAATTGGTGAAAAGTATCAGCTGGGAATTGATTTCATTTCAAGGATCTCACAAGTAAGTTTGAATAAATTATGACAAGTTATTACTAGAAAATTAGGGAAAATTTCAAGAAAAACACAACGTGACTATGTATGCTCATTTCACAAAGTTGGGTGATTCGCAATTTTGGTGGCGGTGGACATATAATAAACACGTAAGGTACAAGTTAATTCAGGACGTTTGTTTTCCACCTTTATACATTTGTTTGAAAATGTAACTTGCGGTGGTTTTGTTTTTGTTTAAATGCCAACTTGGTTGTTCCAATATGACCATAATCTTTTCATCTCTCCTACATTAACAATGACTTTATCACAAAGTGAGAGCACTTATGTCCGGTGCATCACCATATACTTGGTATATGTCCTCAGCATCTAACCACAGAACCACTTAACATGACCATATAGGCTCAACTGATCCTTTCTGCAGCCTCTCCAATGCAAACTTTGCCCACTTCAAGTAAGTTTGCTTTGAAACAGGTGGGGAGTAATATGCCGGCTCAGCTGTGGCTGGTTTAATAAAGCAGATTTGCTACTTCAGAGGAAGGAGCGGATATTTTGTAGCTTTTCATGCAGACCCTCTTAGGAAGTCTAGAATTTGACATTTAGACATGTAAGGCCTGTTTGGCAAGTCGTGAGGAGAATTAAAGCAGGGGTCGTCTCAGAAATGCTGATGTCGCTGCGCTGACGGAAACTCAAGCTTTACAGATGCTGCCCACATCAAGTAGCCAATTGGCTCAACCTTGAGCAAAATATGAAAAAAATTGATGTGGGTTGGGTTGCAGAGATAGAGGGCGCACTTTAAAGATTAAAAATATGGAGTTTTTCTATGTGTAATTGCATGTCAAAATTAGATTTGGCTGAGCCTTATTACCAATTATTTTTGCTCAGGAAGTTTGGAAATAATTTAAGAAACAAACCATTCATATTTTTATTGTTTATGTAAGTGTACAATTTGGTACATCCTTTACTGCTTCCATTATAGCATTTGGTGTCAATGATTAAATTATCTAAATAAACGCAAACACTTTGTAAGGTCAGTCTCCCACATGCAGTGAATCAACAGTTAATTAGCAAATCAATTCCTGTGTATAATTACCTCTCTTGGAGCTTGTATTGTTACATAGTCATCATATATCTTCCTTGCTCTGAGTCCTAGCTTATTTGATTTTAGTGTTTTGTATTCCTCACAAGCCAGCCAGAATTCTATATTTTCGTCGCTAAATTCTGTCTGTAGAAATCTTCTAAAGGCTTCCAGGCCACCTGTTGAGAGAAAAAAAGAGAAGTAGTTGCATGTCAGCAATTTTGTATCTTTGTGTATTTTTTATCTAATTTTTTTGTGTTAGTGTGATTATGTACAGTGCTTAGATACTTTGTTGTAGCACTTTGTGACAATTATTATTATTAAAAAAATGTGAAAAAGTGTGTTCTAATTAGTGCAAAAAACACAAAAACATGGCTATTTACCTAAAATGGTGTGGTTATCTATACCCCACTATCTTTCAAATATGATATGGGGTAGATATATACACCAAAATGTTCACATTTTGGTTCTAGCACTGTAGATTTTTGCAAAAACAGGCTCAAGCCTGGACTTCAAACAACTGTTGAATTGCCAACTTACCAACGGATGGTGTATCATTATTTTGACAGTGAACAAGTTTACTGGACAATTTGGCAATGAGGGGACTTCACATGACACTATAGCATATTGCATTTATGGACAGCCCCCTATTGTGATTAATAATTCTACATGTACTTAACAATGATAAGGTGGACATAAAAGCAGCCCTTTTTGACAAAGCTGTACTAAATGTAATAGCAAATGTACAACCCACAATATAATATGATAAGAGAAAAGCAGCATTATCAATTTTACCTCTCCCAGTCACTTACTAATGCACCATGCCTCCTGTATTAAATCCCTGGATAATAAGCCCCAATGAAGAGGTTTTAAACTGCAATGGAAACCCGACATGCAAGCACTTTTATTCCCAGCAACGAATGGCTGTTTGAACATTATAACAGACGGAGACACCATTTCCCCAGGGCTTATTTTCGTCTTTTTTTTTAATTTTAATTGAATATTGGTCCCGTTAGGTGTATAATTTCACTGGATTTATTTTAATAGAAGTGAATTGGATATTATAAACTTAAGTATATATTAATGTTTGGTTATGCCACTGGACAAATGCCTTCTAAGATGAATGGAAAGCATTCAGATTAGACATATTTAGGAAGTCTTGTATGAGACTAGGGCAGTTAACCTGTATGTGGCTTTTGACCTCAGCTTAGATCAACAGTCCTTTTGGTCAAATTTGGTTGTTTTCTAAATTGAAAAAAAAAATTGGCGTCAGCGTTTGAAAATTCTCAAGACTGGATAATACCGAATGCATTGTGGAAAAGAGATGCGGCCCGAAGCGAATTGCAGTTACTTTCCGTGTTTGCGCGCACCGGACTACCGACAAAAAGTCAATTTTCTCGCTGGTTCTATAGTTCAGACCCACTTACGATATATATTTGAGGAGGACTGCACCAAACCATAGTAACGGACCTCTGATGCCAACAAAATCTCCTTAGAACCCCTTCGTTTTCACGGACCGCATAATTTGACGTTTGTTGTCGGTTTTCTTTTTTTTTAGTTCATTTTGCCATGCATTAGCTTATGTACGGATTGAAACGTAATCTCTGCCGCCAATTCAGTACTAATTTAGATATATCTTTGCAGACTGTTGAACAGACTAGGGACACTTTTCCCGTCACCGACGTGGCGGTTCTAAATAATTGATGCCTTTAGATGACCTCTGACCTGTGGAGTCACTTTGAAGACCATCATTTGCCACCCACGTATCAGCTCCATATGTAAAAGCACAGAACGCATAGCTGAACAGACAGACAGGACAAACTAGTTTCTTTGTTTGGTAGTAATTAGAGTAAGTTGACTTTCTGTTGCACACATTAATAGTCATACCTTTGTTTGATTGAACCATTTGTTTGTGGCACATGTATACAAGAGGGTGGGAGAGAAAAAGAAGTCCGATTTCAGGGAAAAAAAAAAGATTTCACCAGGGCATCCATGATATAACGGTAATAAATATTACTAGAGAAATTCCTGAAAAGAATGTGAATGTGATGTCAATTAGTGCTCCTAGCTAGTCTGGGCTCTTATGTAATTTCTACCGGAAGGAATATAAATATGACTTGTTTCATTCACAGTTACACTCAAACTGCCGTCATTTTGGGTTGCGATTATCGTTTCTCTTGCAGTAACATGATGGGATTTCCAAGATGGCTGCCTTATAAAAATTCCAATTTGTGTAAGGTACAGGGCTCTCAGCATCAGTGTGGAACAATAGGCCAGCATTATTGTAGTCACCAAGAGCAATAATTTTCCCAAAAATGCAAAAGTAGCATTATCTAACAATTAGCAGCAGCGTAGCAGCAGCAGCAGCCAGCAGTAGTAACATTTCTAAAGCATCAATAGCACTTTTTTCCAGATGATTCAAACTGCTGTTGCCTATCATTACACTACCATTTCTAAGACCATATTTGAAATGGGCATGAGAATGTATTAAAATGAGGGTCCAAACAAGCTAGTCGTTTGAAGTTCATTTGGGAAGCCATCTCAAAACCAATGACTCATATGTTGTAGCCTGTACAGCATTACCAGGGTTGAAGGAGATTGACATTGCAAAACAATCGGCGCTGAGGATATTCCAAGGTGCACCGTGCAACTGGGGGCGAGTAATAAAGATGCAGGGCCATGGGTGAGTACCAAAGATTGGTATTGCTATCCTGTATTAAATATCTAGTTGAATTAACTGAAAGCATTACAAGATATGGCTGTTTTGTTCTTTCAGCCCCTAAGTTCTGAGATGTCCAATGAGCGTTTTTGTTATCCTTCCCCCTACTATGTGAGCACTAGTAAAAGAAGCCCATTGTCCAAAACCTGCTATCAATCTTAAGAGTTTTGTCATATGTAAGGAGGAGTTGAAAACGCTTACTGTGATTCAAAGTACATTTTGATGTGTTTTTAAAAAATTTGTGTGAATCAAGCAGAAATACTCAACATTCGGACTACACAATAATAACAGCATTAAAGGCATTAAACTTACTCGGATACTTCCATAGATAAGACTGCTTATTCAATTTTTGTTGAGTATCCTACCCACAGAAGAGGCTCGCGTTAAGTCTGTCAAATTTGCACAAATTCCTTTCTCTACGTTAGTGGACGCACGCAAAGCCTTTCATGCCCTGACATTGAATTCATTTGTGGTCTGTTATCAGATGGTCTATAAATACACGGCTCAAAATAACACTTGGAGGTGCTATCTGAATAACAACTTTTTGCAGCTTTAAAATGTCATGTCTGGTTGTATTCCAGTGGTCAATCGAGGGTATTCAAAATTGAACCAAGCTTATATGAGACGGAATTATTCTGGTGTGGCACTGTAGGCTTAAAGCAGTGTTGGAGCCCAATAGATTATCTACCCAAACGTACCTTGAAAAACAACTTTGCTTTGAAGCCAAATTGATGAAATCTAAGTGATCAACATTATCCACACAATTGTGTCTTGAATCTTAGCAATACCAAAAAGCTCAGAATTCCAAGCTCCATCACTATTTTCAGGATCCATTTTATCCAGTTTGCTAGTGATATTTTACAAAGGATTTCTCCAACCACTAAATTATGATCTTTGGGGATTGAAAAATATGACCTACTTCAATAACAAACCTTGAATTAAGATCAAAGCAAGAGTCATCCATGCACCCTGGAGATGGAAGTAACAACCCACATGTGAGGGATCCCTGATTCTGATTATAAAAATTGTTATTTCAAGAAATGGATAATACCAGCTAAATCACTTTGAAGGGGAGTTAGTTCATTAAAACAAACCTAACCATAGTATAACCATATCAAGAAAAAATGAGCGCATGTGCCCTATGAAATGCAGCATTACTACTTTAAGGTATATGTCAGCTACATTTGATGTCCTCAAAATATGGTTGCATGGAGAGACAATTGAGTAATTAATTGATGTTGCCTTCTAATTCATATGCCAAATTGAACGTCATAATTGTCATAACCGATAAGCAAATGTGTCCTGCACTATGTGCTAAGCTGATTGGTAGATTTTCCACGAAATGCGAATCTGTTGTTTAATTTGTTTGCAGGTGCTTACATATGGATATCAATTGTTCACATTGAGCTGTATACTGCAATGCCTCAATTTGGTAACTTTACTGCATCATGTGACTCAGCCTGATCCATTCATAGCATAAAGAAAATGAAATACTGATTTATCACACCTGCTTTTGCTTATATTTCAACTATCAAATATGACAAAAATTGATATTTTCAAAAGTTCAGAACAAACTACACTGGCTTAGTAGCTTAATCTTCATTGGAACCCTTACTTGCAACCGGAGTAGATATGAGATCAGCTCACTAAGGTGACTTGGGTTAAACCCATTACTCAATGAAAAAAATTAGCCAAAGCACGCAATATCCTTCGCTACGCAACGGCCGCCTACCTGTAACCAAGCCAGGATGGCCTAGTGTTAAAATGCTTCGCTGGATAATTTCATAAAGGTAGTGCAACACGATGATGAACACGAAGCGAGGTTATCAATTTACATGGTGCCAAATGCTGCCTGGATTTTGTATCAATTTAACACAGATGGACCATGTCGTTTAGTAGAGATCTGTTTGAATATATTGAAGAGTAAAGCCACTCTGCCGATATTTTTTCCCAGGGTCCAGAATTTGACCGAAGCACACAACCCACTCCATTGTCACTGCATTTTTATACAATTCTCTATATGGTTTTTACACCCTTACTTTTTCTGGATGTTGAGATTTTGGCACAGAAAGGCTGGTATTCTGAAAGGGAGTCTAACTTTAGACCTGGGTTTAACCAGGGCTAGCCCTACAAGAGTGGACATTTTTTCCTTTCAAAAAATACTGTGAAAGTTAAATGAAACACCCGTTAAGCACATTTTTTTAGAGTATGTTGAAAGGAAAAAACGTCCACTCATAGAAGACTAACCCTGGTTTAAACCTGAGGCTAAAGTTAGACTCCCTTTAAGAATTCCAGCTTTAATGTTTTTATTGAATTACAATTATCTCAATGTGGTTTAGCTGGAAGTGTTCCACTTATCTTCATATATATATTTTCATAATTAGAATCATGGATTCCTGATCTTAATAAGCCTGATCAATCAATAAGCCTGATCAATCAAGGGAAAAGTAAATTTTCATAAATTTCTTTTGTACACTTTCATACTCTTCCTTTGCTTTTAAAATAAAAAAAATATGACCTTTGAAGGCATACAACAGATTGCAAAGAGGTCCTTTCAGCATAGTTGGAGGGCCACAACAACAATGTACTAGAAAAATAGCACATTTACCTAATTTTATTAGTGGATCTACACAGGAATTAAACTTTGTTGCTTCACAACCCACCTCAAATCTTGAGATATTTTGAAACCAGGTAGAAGAATAGCTTTTGGGACTCACTGAGTGCTTGTCCGGATTTACTTTAAAAATTTATGCGATTTATTTCAAATGTCAAGTATTGTTACAATTTTCCAGGAATGGCATGATATTATGAAAGGAAATTTGCAGTGCAGTTACAAACACAGGACAAATATACATAAAAACACAGAATGCAAAGGTTTGACCATAACGTTTAGTATGGTATTGTTTGAAATAAGTGCTTCTCAGTAATAAATACCCCACCATTGCATTGGGATTTTTTTTTATCTGGCATCTGAGATTGCACAGAACCTAAATTAAATGCTTTGACATTAAAGTGAACATGTGAGACTGTTCCAAAAATGCCATTTCACATCTTTTTGAAATGCATTCATGTAAACTTGGTTCCAATAACAGTGATATGAGAACAATTTACCAACAGAAGTTAACAATATACCGTCAGATCATCACTAAATTTGGGATTCCCCAGGGGTGGAAGAAATTGCGGGGAAAAGATTGATTTAAACTGATCTACTCCTGATCACAGAAAAAAAATTCTCACAAAATTAATGAGGATTGAAGAATTCAAACTGGTATGCTCAATAAGATCTAGGATTGTATATAATATTTTCAAGCAATTTCAACATTTTGAGAAAGGACTAAAAATTAGTGTTTTTGAATATTTCGAAATTGGTGAATCTATACACAATCCAGATCGTATAAGGTACTATTTACAGACTAACAAAAAACTACAAAAATAGGACCATTTTACATTTTTATTTAAAGATTAACGTTATTACTATAAGAAGTTGAATCATAAACAGTTGTAGTCTCTCTTTGTGATTGCCATCATAGACTACAATGCAGTACAATATTCATGGTGGTTGCATATGAAAATCCATATTTTGGCCCTTGATTTAAAAACTGAAAAAGATGCCCAACTACTCTGCTGAGCTTTGTATAAAAATTTGAGATGCACTCTCATACAAATGCATTTTTGTATGGAAGACACCCTACATTTCTAAGAAGATTGCAGAAATTTCAACTATGATTACAAATAAAGATACCAGGAAATTTGTTGTGCACAGATTTTGTAAAAACACAAGAGTTGGTGATAATTTCACACTATCTATTCAGGCAGAGGCTGTCTTTTAAGGGTCTGTATGCAATATTTGTTGTTCCGCACATTTGTCCCTTTCACGCTACATATCCACAGGGCGATTGGCTTACAACGTCGCAAATACGATAGGGGATCAGGTAGCAAATTAAATGGAGGTGAGGATATACTGTGTGTGCGTGTGTGTCATAATGGGCAATGTGACAATCTTGCTGAAAATGGTTTGATGGAATGTGGAAGACGCAGCCAAATGCTATCAACGCTACATGATTGAAGCATTATGTATGTATTTTCACATCCCACTCTTAAAGACACTGTTGGGAGGATTTTCCCCTCTATCCCTGAATTTAAGAAAATATATACTATAAAATCATGACAATTCATTTATGGTTTACTGTAGTTAAAATTAGAAACTTTACAGATTGACCCCAATTTTAACATACCATTACTCCTTCATTACAATACAGAACACTTTTCAGGATTAAGCAGACCTGCCCCATTATCTACCACATTCTTGTACTTCTGATGGACATATATTATATTTCTAAGTCTATAATTTTTAATATCAAAAGTTCACTATAGCCACACTAAATTACACTGCTGCCCATACAAATCAACTAATATAACTAGCAAGGCATGACTGAAGTTGATTGCCTGTGTCAAAAGTGTGTGTCCTCACAAAATAAAAAGCTCATTGGCAAATTCCATATCAGGAATACGAGAGATCTTCCTCATAGGCATAAATGAGCTCTTGTTATCATGTCTTTGCAATACTACTTCTCAGAAAACAAGTTTATCCCATATGACACAACATCTCAGTCTATCAATCTTGATTATTTTTTTGATCAGTTCAGATGTTAAGTGTGATAAGGATGTAACGAAGGTAAATTGGGTAAGCACTTCAGCTAATTCAAATGCCAACTGAAATCCCTTACCCCTAGTCCCTTTCAAACTCCCTCCAAGAATTGATAATAATCATTTCCAAGATTGGTATTTACCCGAGTGCATCTTTTACCAACACACGCGCACATATGTAATCAACAGAATTATTTCAGTTCTTCAGAAAATATTATACCTACTTCATTTATCATTTGCAATCTGTGATATTACAGTTTCTTATTTTCAGCTCAGTAATGGAATTTGACACACACGCAAACACACTGCTAATATCTATGCACCTATTTAACTTCATGATCTAACAATGTGATCACATCTAGAAATGACACAGACACCAAAAAATCCCACTTTTTCCTCATGATTACATCTAAAAACAAATCCAATAGGAAAGATTGCCTATTTGGCAGCATGTGTTGGAGTCTACATCACTTTGCCAGAGTATGTAGAGGGGGCATGTGTTTCCCCTAATTCATGCAGCCATGAGGGGAGATCGTGTCTTGACATGTCTTTCTATAGCCTTTATATTGGATACTGTTGAAGACGGTTGGCACTGTGTGAAAACTCGCAACTGCACAGTGTGTATTTTTTCTCAAAATACAGAAAGGGTGAATAATGTGTGCACATTAAATAGCAATCAGGTTGGAAAAGATCTATAACATTTTTCAAATTCTCAGTGCTGAAATTTTCACGCAAGTAGTGAAGAATTATTTTGCTACTACTTATTAAGAAAAAAAAAAAATGTATAGCCAATTCAAATAGTTCTGCTGTTAATGTATCCAAAATAAATGACAGGGAATAATACAAACTATAATTCAACTGAGGTAGTGATATTACAAGTATGAATAAATTATGACCCCTATGTGTGGTATAATAAACCGGCAACATTTGATAGTCTCTAACAAAATTGAGCATGTGACAAGATATGATGCCACCTAATCAATCAATGTTCATAGGAATTGATTTCAGCTTTTAAGTAGGAGGGAGGGAAAATTGGATAGACACCTGTACATATTGTTATGACACAAATATGGCTTAAGGGTAGCTCCACAATTGAAAGGTCATAGGTCATTGATTCCAGGAACTTGGAAATGTGGCAGTTTCATTTTATTTTGTTGTTGCCTATCATTTGCTGCATTAAGTGGTTGCAATAACCTTAACACTGTTCTCCTTTCTAGCCCCAGGAGGAAGGGAAGGGGTAAAGGGATAGAAGGTAAAAAAGATTGGACATCTTGGGTGGGAATCGAACCCAGCACTCCTAAATACAAAGGTTAACTGAATTGTTAACAGAAAGATGGACTTTGCCAATACTAAGCATTGGGCTCTTGATAATTAGTGAGAGTCCTTCAAAATAGAGGAAGTTTGGCTTATGGAGTAAGTGTACTAAGGATGTGCCACCATGTCGGCTGAAACTCTGGAGTTTCAAAACTCTGGAGTGTCATTTAGAGTTTTTTACCGTGTGGATGCATTCAGAATGTTAAACTCCAGAGTGTTATCGAGGCTCATCTAGCTGGGTTTTATCCCCTAAAAAATTTGGGGTGAAGCATAAACTCTGATAACACTACGGAGTGTTTTGGAGTCTAGTGCCGTGTGGACAGCTTCGGGGGATAGTGAGTGGCGGTGACCTTGCAGTATCACCATTGTTGACAAATTCCTGTGTTAGAATATCATGCGCGAAAGGCCACAGCTCGGCACGTTAACTTACTTATGTCTAAACTCTGACATGAGAAGTGGATGAGATTGGGGGATGATTCAGAGTTTTAACCATTGTGTGGACACAACTTGGAGTGAAATAAAAATAATTCGATTTGATTTTCGCCTCTGGAGTTTCAAATCCTTGGAGCTTTGTAACTATGTGAACATGGCTTCAAGTGTCCTTAGTGACATCACAACTTGGTCTCCATTCATCAGTTTTAAAGGTGTACTGTCCAGTCATATCATTTTCTTGATTTTGTTACTTATATCACAATTACAAAATTTCACACAAATCTGACAATGTGAATCTAGCTATTTTGTTAGTTAATTAAAATTAATGGCCCACAGACTATTTATACAAACAAATAAATACCAGTACCGTAAACAAGATTTTCGCTCTTGTCATCATGAAGTGAAAAAGTTGAGCCTAAATATTGACAGATATGACAAGTAAAATACAAGGGCTGATATTTTCAAAGGGAGTCTATATTAAGACCCGGATTTAAACCGGGGTTTGTCTTTCGTGAATATACCCTTTTTTCTTACAACATTTGCTGAAAGTGGGATATACACGAATCCGACGGGGAAGCCTCGAAAGGACACCCTCTACGTCGCCGCCATTACTGGGGGGCATACTGGCCACCAAACACACAGTACACACACGCCGCATATTGCCTTTTACGAGCTTAACGAACGAAATAAGAATTTACAACCTACCTTTTTCGCAATTTTTAACAATTTTCACCGTTTATTTATATGGATTTAAGGAAGGATGCTGTCAGGGACTGGCCTAAACTGGAATTCCAGGGCAAGTGTCTTACTGTTGTTGTAAAAATTGAAGGTTATCTCGCCCACTTTTCGTGACTGAGAATGAACGCTTATGGTTAGAATAACGTGTTAACAATTGGTAATAACAGCCGCGTGAGAAAAAATTATTTTCATGTAACTTCAACATCCAGACAAAATAAATATACAACCGAATGTTGATATATTCCGTGTACTTGAAAATTGAATAGTTCCCAACGACCGATCGTATTTGCTGAGAAACGTGACATCTTCCGATGGGGGTTGTTGATGTTTTAGAAGGACGCTTCCGTGCTCATGTGATCGATTTCGGGAATCCTGAACAAATTAGTCTCGTTTGTGAATGGAATGTGCTACGCTTGGACTTCAGTACACGTGAAAATTACCGTCGGTTACAAATGTGGTATTTAGACTGACATGGATACGAATAGTATTTTGGTTTTTTACTGTATATGAATGATTACGGTAACTGACATGTGGAACTAAAGTTTAAACCGATTTTTTTAAAATGGAATCTTTTGGTGAAAACACATCGTATTTTAAAGCAAACTAATGAAAATATTAAAAAAATAAAATAGTTTCATTCAACTTCATTAGAAGCTTTGCAGATTCGGTGGTTTTTCAATTTGGGAACCGATGCATATGGTACGGCTGCATATCATCTCCATTCTTTCATTTGGCTTTTTACACGCAGTTCGTTTCCATTTTTGTAACTTTTTATCGCTATTTGTGCAGCCAAGAATGTACATTTTTTTCTGAGCCGCCCAAGATCACATACAAATGGATGACAGTGAAATAGTGTTGATTTTTTGCCGTCAGAACTGATCAAAATTATCGTTCTTTGTGGTAACCACGTACAACGTAAACGCGTTGTATAACTGAAATGCAAAAGATGCCCCCAGGCATGGCGGATGGTGGAGTGCGCCGCCCACGGCGTAGGGGCGAGAATTATAGTCGGCGTCGGATTCGTGTATATAACGGTGATAAAATTTCTCACGATGGGTCCGAAACTACTCATCCATGAAATTTTTTTCACTGTATTACATGCCCTTTCAGTGTATGTGAAGATCAAGGGTCCACTCATGAGGGACTAACCCTGCTTTGAGCCCGGGTCCGTAAGTTAGACTCCCTTTGAAATCCAAGCCTACATCTCATAATTATGATGGGGTGAGACCTACAATCAAAAGGCATATTTTAATTTGAACTTTCACAGAGAAACGCTGTTCAAAAAAGTTTAAACAAGTTGGTTTACAAGTTTAACAGTTGTTTACACGTTTACCATTTTTCCACTTCCCAACACTTTTCAATTTCACCCGGTAACACCCTTTTTTAACTTTTACACCCCCTATTTTCACCCTTAGTTTTAACAGCGTTTTTTCTTCATCTGTGATTAAGTAACTAGCCCCATGCCGCCCCCACGCAACATCTGTAAACTTTCAGACTTCTGGAAACCGAATTGCACATGGATTGAAAAGATGAATTTAATCCTTTTGGAGGATAGCAATCATGTACCATATGTGGTTTGATGACAATGCCCTTGCACTCTTAATGGAATTCGCACAGCTGTCACAGTGGACTACCGGTGTAAATTGGCCCTCTAAATTTTGCTTATAGTCAAGGATAGCTAGATGATGCTCAGCTTAGTTTATGGCCCATTGGCTGCGTTAAGCTTGTTAGGAACAGGAAGTGGATAATTGAAAGCATGTTCAAACATTTTAACCAAATTTCGCACTGGAGCTGCCTACCACATCTGTGGTTTGCAATGAACTACAGTACTTCAAGGTATGTTTTTTTTATTTACAGCGCAGGACACGCTTCTGCTGATGAAACGATACCTCCTAAAAAGAATTGTCCTGAGAAACCTTGTACATTCTAAGAGCAATGGAGGGAGATTGCCAACATTCAGTCTTATCAGAAACCTTTGCAATGGGACTGTTCCCGGAAAACAGGATGGTGTTTCTACAAACACAATGGCCTTGTTGATACTTTGGTGAATCCCTCGCCTAGTTTACTCAAATTGTTTGCTGACGTGATTGCCAAAGCTACTGAGTAGAGTCTTTTGCACTGCTGTTTTTGCAACTTTGATTTGTCTTATTTATGAAGGACTTTCCCAAATGAATAACTTTTTGACCTTCTCAATGTTGTGGCAGTATCATGCTTAATATCTGCACAATTTTATTGGAGTTGTTTTGTGTAAAAAAAAAAAAATAATAATAATGAAATGATGACATCAAATCAATCACCTTTATTTTGCACAGTAACTAGTAAAAAATTTAGTTAAGATCTTTAGCAATTTCAAACACATGTGGTTTTCTCCCTTGAAGAACTGCTTCGTTTGTAATATAATTAAATATTGTTTTGTTTGAACTAAATTGGATCTATCACTTTACCAAAAGGTGGTCATGTTTTTTAAGGTAAGTGTACACATAAGTTTTTCATTTCTTTTCTTTGCCTGAAAGCAGGGGCTGTGGATTAATTTATATTGTTTAATATTTGTAGCTTAATTTGCTTTCCTTTCACCAAATTTTCAACACCAACTTGTTAAAGTTGCTTGTTCAGATTTATGTGTATTGTGTTCTCTACTTGATATTAGAGCCTGGCACTTGCACATACACCCCATCAAGTACCGTGGGAAACAAACTTGCGGTATTGATGCTAGACGCGATAATGCATAGTGCAACGCCCTATTTAATACTGTGCTAATATTGATGGTTAACCACTAAAACAGTGTTTTTTTGTTTCTATCTTGGGAATTAAATGGATTTGAGGGCTCAAATTTCAGGACGACAATGAGAAAAATACGGCCTTTCATCTGATATCAAAATCGATACTACTTCCGGGTAAATCGGGGGGGGGGGGGGTCCAAAGACGATCGGAACATGCACCTTTAAAGATTTTAATAAT
The DNA here is from genome assembly GCA_023653785.1 of Ophioderma brevispina. NCBI lineage: Eukaryota > Metazoa > Echinodermata > Ophiuroidea > Amphilepidida > Ophiodermatidae > Ophioderma > Ophioderma brevispina. The sequence goes on from JAMKCH010018187.1 coordinate 50,988, forward strand.
AATTTATTTGATATTCCAATTATCGGAAACACTAGATTTTGCTCTTAGCATATTAAATATGCTAACTTTCACCGAAGTGAAATTGAGAAATGTGTAGTTGCAACAGCTAATGTTGTTAGGGTTACTTCACATCTTAGTCGAATCTGAGTGGTTTACATTACATGTGTCAGTGGTTCTTCAGACTAGTCCTCAGCTGGTCTGCATCAAGCAGCAAGCTAGTCTCAAAAGCCACTTAGCCCTGGCTAAGAAAGTTTACACCCATTAGAATGCACTCAACAAAAGGACAGCCTACAGAAAATGGGACATTATCGCATTACCCTTTATAATTTGCGATCAACTCTTTCTTCTCCTAAACATTACACTGTAACTTTGAATATCAAATTTTCACCTTAGGACAAATTTTGCACTTTTGGTTAACGAGGCAGAGAAGCAACATGTCGAGTACTAGTACATCAATGCTCTAATGTGTTCCAATAATAAGGTTGACATGACATACATTTCCCCTGAATACTTCACAAAGTTTCCTGTCTGCTAACTTGCTACTCTCCTGGCAAAAACCCTCAACCTTTTTGTTGCTACCCTAAAACCGACGTCAGCACTTGAAGCTGGGGGACAGCATGTGCGTAAGGTAACGATTGAGACACAGCTGAGATACAACCCACAATACGAAAGACTGTGACGACTTGCTTGTTCAAATAAGGAATATGAAAAAGATGTGAATGGCAAAGGTTTCTCGAGCCAGCCGAGGCGGACAGTTTCTTCGACGCGTGGCCTACATTTTTTGTTTCATGTGCGTACATTGTTTTTTGATAACATGGATGGAATAATAAATGCAATGCTATATTGCGATTAGAATGCATGTCAAGCACTCAGGAAGCAAATAATTCATCAGGAAGTTATGGCTAAGTGTTTAGACTTGGATGCTCTGTCACTGTATATAAATGCCAGTAATAACCATTGGCCTTTGGATAACATTACACAAACATTTAATGCAAGAGTACAACCGATCCTTCAGAAATTAAGGTTAAAAATATCTGATGTATGTGCACTCAATTGCGATGTATACATAGTCATTTGGCATACAAGTAGGTTACTTGATATGGTTAATGAGCTTACATGTTTTTGTCCAGACTGTCTATCAACTGTTTCAAAACTGTATCAAGACTTGAAAAAGAAAGAAGTATGTTTGCCATCGGCCATGCCCATTTTTTTTTTGGGGGGGGGGAGAGGTGATTTACTATCTTTGAAAAAAATAGTACTAAATAAATTAAAATTGAATTCAAGAAATTACTTCTTCATAAAAGGTTATCACGAGTAGATTGCTAATATTCTTGATTGAGCACTATTGCCTTGATAAAAAAGTGAAAGACAGAATGTTGAAAAAAGAGAAAATGTGGAATGTAGATTAAAAAAGAGTGGAGAGAGAGCCAAATGCCCAATTACTATCTTCAGTAGATAATGAACTACTGGTGAGTTTACTATCTTGAGGATAACAAATTAATATTGAGTTTGCTGTCTTCAGTAGATGGCAAATTGACCGTGCGTTTGGCATCTTGAGCAAATAACACAGTGAATCCACTATTTCAACAGGTAACAGATTTTTTTAATCTTGAATTTGTTTTGTAAATGACAAATTAATGTTGAGTTTGCTATCTTGAGTAGGTAGCAATTTGATAGTAAAAAAATATAATTTTACATTTTATCATTTTATTTTGAATTCTTCACTTGTTTTGAGCCATAGCCTAACAGATGTGCTAGTTGGTTTCAATTTAGGTGTGTGATTTCTTGACTAAAAATTAGAGACGCTATCAGTGATCCACAAGAAGGAGTCAAACTATTTGCATTAATAGCTTAAAAGTGAAGGATATGTCTGCAGAAAGGAAAAGAAAAAAAGGCAGTCTTCAAAGATATGAATCCCCATTCAATTACATGTTGCAGTAAGTGTCCATATGGAGAGTAATGACTAAAATATCAGATTTTGCCATTATAAGGTTTCTTTAATAAATCACCATTGAAATTCTCTAAATCACACATTTCATATTTGCATAGTTATCAAAAGATTTTTTATTTTAGCTTTGTTTGAAAAAAAAGAGATTACTGAATCTGACTGAATTAAAGACAAAAATTACTTCTTCTGCATGAAAGGTTATCTATCATAAGTAGATTGCCAATATTCTTGATATGGCATTTGGTATCTGGGCAAATGTGAAATTGACTTAATAAACTTGGAGTGAAATAAAGAAGAAAATGTGGAATGTAGATTAAAAGAGTGTAGAGAGCCAAATGCCCAATTACTATCTTCAGTAGATAATGAAATAATGGTAAGTGTACTATCTTGAGGGGATAACAAATTCATATAGAGCTTGCTCTCTTCGGTAGATACCAAACTGTTTAGCATCAAGAGCAAATAACACAGTGAATCCACTATTTCAACAGGTAACAGATTTTTTTTATCTTAAATTTGTTGGTAAATGACGAATTGATGTTGAGTTTGCTGTCTTGAGTAGACAGCAAATTGACACTGAGTAAAAAATAAAACTTAACATTTGCATTCTCTTTTGAATTCTTCACTTGTTTAGAGACATTATGGCCTAACAGATGTGCTAGTTGGTTTCAATTTAGGTGGGTGATTTCTTGACTAATGAGAGCATCAAGAAATATTGAGTGTTACAAGTGTTAAAAGCACTTTCTGTGCGTTTCTTGATAGTTATGCCCTGTTTTCTTGCGTGTTAATGTATTCCAAGGGGGGTGAGTGTTTTGGGCCCTATAGACCTTTTGCTCGACTCCTCCATATCACTGTTTTGTTTTCATACTGTGTAGTAATTGGAAATAAAGTTTGATGAACATATTGATCTGTCACCCAGCACTCTCTTATAGACTTACTTCATAAGCCAATAATTAAAGATGCTATTAGTGATTCATCCGAATTCAAAATATTTGTAGGAATAGCTTAAAAGTGAAGGATAAATCTGTAAAATTATAAATATTTTTTCCAAACTAAATAATCGACAGAAAAGAAAAACAGCAATGTTCAAAGATATGAATCCCCATGGTGTTGTGGTAAATGTCCATATTGAGAGGAAGGACTAAAATATCTGATTTGCCCTTAGAGGTGGCTTTTGATCTTATATATGTAGGATATGGTCAGGATACCTATACTTGTTACATACATGAAATCTTATTTTTAGTAAATCACTTTAGTAAATCACTGATAGTGTCTTCTTTAATTATTAATGTTTTAGCAGATTGCAGAATGTAGACACTGTGTTCTCTGTAGAGCACCATATAAATGCAATTTTTATCAATAAGCAGAGATAATGCAGGCTAAAGTTACTATGTAATTGAATTATTACAAGAATTTTTCATTACTTGAAAAAATGTGTTATGAAAAGGATCTAGGAATTAAAGGATAAAGAATTGAAGGTGAAGTAAATTGGAGTCATTTAATTCCAGGTAACACTGCTGAAGTTATGAATTGTTCTAGATTTTTTTTTTCCTTACTGGATGTGTAATGAAATTGATCAATTATCCAGATAGGCGCCTTTGAATGTATTAACAATTAACCATGTATTGTGTGAAATGTGCACGCACAACGTAATCACATGGAAATGCGGGCCGGCCATCATGGTCTTATTGCAAGTAGTTCAATTGGTGAACTCAATTTGCGGGACCTTTTATATTGCATTAACACTTCAAATCATTTTTTTATTAAACAAACCAAGCATAGATGCAACATAAGATGAGGATAGGGAATGGGTGAGGAGGAAAGGAGATCACTTTGTTATTCTGTGCCAAAATTATCAAGCAGAATTGTATTATTTTAATTTACTGCAGTAGTACTTTAATTAATTTAGATTGACTAATGAACACACAGCTGTTTGATCCTATGCCTATTATTCACTGTGACTGTTTTGCCATTTTGTCCATCTTTTGATGTCTCTATTGGGCCCTGTATTGTAAGTTTTAAAAAATCATGTTTTGTCTGCAAATTAATTTTGCAAATTAATTAGCTGGTGAGATAAATAATCCAAACCAGTTGTCTAAACTGTTGCTGATGAGATTGTTTGTTTTTGGTTTGGTTGACAATAAATGAGGCTTTTGGTAATAAATGAGGCTTTTAACAGCCGTGAACAGGTTCAACAATATATCAATAAGCCAAGGAGAAGAAACATTTGAAAAACAAGATCTAACAAGACACAAGAAATAAAACCAAAAAATATACAGATGCCAACATTTTAAAGGGGGAAAAAGTCATATACCGTATATTCTCTAATAAACGCCCCCCTCTAATAAACGCCCCCCACTACTTTTTACATGAAAAATAAAAACCCTCAAATAAACGCCCCCACGTTTTGATTGCCGAAGGTCGGCCTGAAAAAAAAAAAAAAAAAAAAAAACAAATCATTTTTTTATTAAACAAACCAAGCATAGATGCAACATAAGATGAGGATAGGGAATGGGTGAGGAGGAAAGGAGATCACTTTGTTATTCTGTGCCAAAATTATCAAGCAGAATTGTATTATTTTAATTTACTGCAGTAGTACTTTAATTAATTTAGATTGACTAATGAACACACAGCTGTTTGATCCTATGCCTATTATTCACTGTGACTGTTTTGCCATTTTGTCCATCTTTTGATGTCTCTATTGGGCCCTGTATTGTAAGTTTTAAAAAATCATGTTTTGTCTGCAAATTAATTTTGTAAAATTTGCACAGGACTTTATTAGCTGGTGAGATAAATAATCCAAACCAGTTGTCTAAACTGTTGCTGATGAGATTGTTTGTTTTTGGTTTGGTTGACAATAAATGAGGCTTTTGGTAATAAATGAGGCTTTTAACAGCCGTGAACAGGTTCAACAATATATCAATAAGCCAAGGAGAAGAAACATTTGAAAAACAAGATCTAACAAGACACAAGAAATAAAACCAAAAAATATACAGATGCCAACATTTTAAAGGGGGAAAAAGTCATATAAATCTAAATCTCAGCAGTAAAATGTCCTTAAAGGGCCCAGGAAATGCAAATAGAATTGATGTGGTTTGTGTCAAGTCTACAAGGAGGGACGAGAAAGCATTCAATATTTGGGTTGGTGATGACATCATTAGTGAAACTATTGATTTTCAGAGAGTAATAGAAATTCCAGGTGACTGGTGTGAATCTATTCATGGCACTGACTGAAAATCAATAGTTTCACTAGTGATGTCACTGATAGTGTATTCTTTTTTGTGGCCCTGTTTATTGGAATGGAATGTCCCGTAAAGATTTGGTGTAGGTTATCATCTCATTTCGTGGGACCTTTAAATTTACACAGGATGGAGCTAGTGGAATAAGCAATTCAAATTTAGATGTCAACTTTGTCTTGCTCTCAATATTATCTATTCTAATCTGGTATTATCATAAAAAAGGGCTTCAAAACAGCAGTCTCATACAAGGATACATCTTACTGCTAAGTTGCAGGTGCCGCCTAAACTAATTTCAATAGTAGAAGGTGGTTGCAATAGCCTGTGTGGCCTAGCAAGATTCTTCTTCCTCTAAAAAGAAGCCGGTTTGGATTACAGAAAAATTTGGGCGACTTGATTTCGACTGCAATACAGCCTGAAGAGGATTGTATGGTCGTGTACTGGCTGAAAGCGATACAACGCTATTTGTTCTTACAACCCAAGAAAAAAGATCTGGTGACATTGCTACTCCTTTAGGACACAATGCGAATCTTTTGGAATTATAAGAGCCTTTGCGTGCTGTTCGGTTCAGTGTAGATTTCAGGCTAAATGGGTATGAGTAATTTTTGATATATTATTTCCGTTCATATTGTGTGAGGTTAGTGTCCTCTGTTACGTGCTTCATCTGATATGCCTATACCCTTGGCTTATCTTCCAAATGCAGTCAGAACGTTTTCTCCTGGATCAAAAACACCACACAAATCATTGAATACTGTAATAATTTTTCCTATATTCAAAACCGAATTGTAAAATTTAATCATTCAATTCTGTGATAAGAAGTGTAATTATCAGGTGCAAATTGAAAAAAAAAAGGTTAGCTTATGAAAAAGAATTTAAAAACTGTACCTCTTTTTCTTTGACTTCTTTCTGAATTTTGCTTTATGGTAGTATTTGTTGTACTCTATCAACTTCAAATATTTATGCATGTTTTAAAATATGCTTCAATTTTGGGTTCCTTGCACAAACCTGCATGTTTCATAGGTATTTCTACATTTTTTTTTAAATTCACATTACTTTTTTGTGTGTGATGAAAGTGCAAATTTTAATGTAGCTCAACATTCTCAATACTTTCCTCAAATTGAAATTGATTGATTGAGTGAGTGAGTGAGTGAGTGAGTGAGAATATTTCTTATTTTTAAAAATAAATAACACTGAATTACAAACATGAAAATATAAAATATCTTGGTAAATTCGATGTGATGTCTAACATTTTCAAGGATCTTTATTTTTCCTAAGATAAATCAATCGAAGCATAAATCATGCATGTAGCAACATAGTTGATGGCACTGCACTTTCATAATATTATGCTTGCTAATGGACAAAGCCAAGATTTCGAAGGTCTTGTCCATTAAGAAATATGTATAGTGCTCACTGTGAATGATGTACCTCTCATCAAGTTAATTTTGTCAATTTCAAAAAAAAAAACTTCCAAAACTTACTGAGAAATAAAGTAAACTTTATGTGAATAATTTTGCATGAAAGTATAATACCTCAAGAAATGCTAGCAAAGATCATAGCCTTTCTTGAATTGCTGTGTAATCCAAGGTCCTTATTCAAGTTTTTATATAAATCAGTTACGTACTTAGGATGTGAAAGTAAACATGACAAAAAGGTACAATGTTTCGATCTTATGTGACCTTTGACCTATTACATAGTCTACAGTACACACAATTTTTACTACCAAAGAGGGCCCTAGTTGTTTACCATCATTTAGAGCCAAACTACAAGAAAATCCAAAATTCCTAATTTTTCTGGTTGCAAACTTAAATTTTTGCTTATTGTATGTGTCTTTGGAAATGCCAATTTTGTGCCTCATGGATTTATGTAATACTAGGTTATGTTGGTACTTACTTTGTTATCAATGAAATGAAGAGGACCATAGCTATCCACTCATACCAAAACTATGAGTATCCGCTGGTTAATAACAAATTCCCAAGTGATAACCACCCCTCTTGGTATAGGGTGTTGCAAGAACGGCTTGGAAAGATCAGGGTTAGAGTTTGATTTCTAATCTAGTCTTAGGTCTATTGTTGAAATGGATTCAGGAGTGAGAGATTAGTCCGACCCATCCACGAGACAAATTTGATGAAAATAGATCCGGGCCGGCCAGCTGCGAAACGTTTGCATGTGATGCTAAACTCAAAGGCTTCAGAAGGTGTTAAAGGGGTATATCCCCTACCAAAAATGTAGGGATGCTTTTTATACTGAAATAATATCAAAAGTTTTTTCCCCCATAAATGCAAATAAAAAACACCCTAGAATTTTGCAGTTCTTGGCTTTCGCTATACTCAACGAATGCAAGCTGTGGGCCACAGCCTATCTTATAACTTGACCTCACATATCCTTTGACCTTGGCAAGTGACCTTTGACCTCATCAACAATGAGGGATCCCATGTTCACCCATGACTCAAGTTTGGTTCCAATTGAACTTCAACTTTTCAATTAACATTTTATTGACACATACACACAGACATACACTCGCACAATGGATTGCTAAGTGGTCGCAAAAAAATTGCATTTCAATTTTTCATTATGGCCAAATTTCCAGAATTCTGGAAATCTCCAAAAGTCTTGCATCCCTGAATATGCCATTTGTTAACACTAACTTCAACTGGCTTGCCAACAAATGAAGAAAAGTACTTTTTAACTTACGTTGGTCACGTAGGAGGTGTTCAAATGACTCAGCCCACTTCCGTGCATGCTCTTCTGAGTCGGGCACCAAAGATTTATCGCAGTTGAATTTCTCCGAGTCCCGTAAGGAGCTGTCTGTGTGTCTTCTCCTTAAGAAGCGCATTTTATCTTTAAGGTCTCGGGCTCTGTGTAGAGAATGACAACAAAGATGAATGCATTAAGTTTTTAACTGACTGTGAAACACGAGGTGTTTGCCTTTTGTATCATTAAACACATATTATAATTGCTTGCGCATGCGTGTGTTTCGTTGTTGTTATTGCATATGACGGTAACAAAGTCCTTGTCACTTTGACAAATTGAGAACAACAATGAGACCCTATTTATCTGCTAATAAATTCTTTCCTTGTTCTCCCTAACAATACCTTTTACGTTGCCAGGTGCAATTGCGGCAAAAACAAATTAATTTCCTGTAGTTGTTTGTTCTGTACTAAAAGATGTTGCTTTCTTTCACAAAGCACATATTATAATTGATTGCACATGGGTGTATTTGTTGTTGTTATTGCATATGGCGGTAACAGAGTCCTTGTCTCTTTCAAAATTAAGATGAGGAGTTCCTTTTTTGCTAATAAATACGTTCTCCTTACCAATTACCTTTTACATTGCTAGATGCAATTATGGTAAATCAAATTAAGTTCCTATAGTTGTTTGTTCTTTGCTAACGATACTCCAAGCATCTTAATTTTCCAATCTTGTTTCTCCAAGCTCCAATCAAATGATGTTGCTGGCTTTTCGTAACAACCGAAGTGTCAAACATGTCATCTAATGTTCAAGGATGGTTTAATTAGAAGAGGGTGGAGATAATTGCCTATATAGCACTTAAGCCTGTTTCCCATTGTTTAAGGTGTACTAATTGCATATCAAAATGTGACACAAACTTTTTTGCAATAATTAATGTTCACAGCCACTTGAAGATAATTGTTAAAAGTTGTTGGACTCCTTGAAAGGTGTTCTTAAATGCATCAATGCATCATTACCTCTATCTGTTGAGCAATACACTTATCACAACATCGGTAGTGTTAAAGTCTAAATTGCTGTCAATCTCACAGTATTATGGTTTAAGTAAATGAATTTGAAGGCTTGAGCTTGATCAAAGTCTATTAGAGAAAACAATGGCTCAATTGTCCTCAACAAAGTATTACTAATAGATGTGGAAATAAGTCAAAGTATGAAACAGTGAAATCTAATAATATGCACAGAAATGGCGCGATTCACAATAGACATGTACCACCCATTGGCTGATTTTGTTCATTGTTCAGTGTGCTTTCACACTTACACAGTCAAGTTGAAGGCGGCCCATTTGAATGGACTATTTCCTGCCATTACAACTGGGACCACTGCAACTAATAAACACTCTATGTGGAGTTAGCTTGTATAATCAAGCAGGATTTAAAATCTGGAAGTAAATATTATGCCATATTATTAACCAGATTTGCACCCAGCACCTCCATGGCTGTACAGTGACTAACCTAAATCCATCCAAACCTCAGGTGTAAACGTGAAGTATGTCAATTAGATGAACCATAAGTAATAGGTTCCATTATTTAATCACGGCCAAGGTACAGCCAAGGGAATTCTATCTCCATCCATCCAAGGACACTCACTCCAAGGCAACCATAAGCTATCCATTTCAAATCATGGTGAAAATGTGTGTGTTATTTGTTAGCTACCCAAGAGAGCTGACAAACCCGTCAGAGTACCACAATAGATCTTGATAGACTTTGATGGCTTGAGATGATGGCGGACGCGAGTCTAATCTTATAGCCGTCCTCTATTCAAGTAAAACAATGGATTCTGGTGCAGTGCAGTGTTGATATAGTTTGTTCACTAACAATTGATGGCCTTGGAACGCGACAGATTTCACGGAAAAGTCACTTCACGTTAAAGTGATCTCGATATACTTGCACTTCTGTGGTCGTATGCACACACGCTGGTCCTACTAAACTTTATTCGCAAAGCAGTTTTGCCAAGGTTTAGCTAATATGCATTCAACTTTTAGTTTGTTCACCTTGTTACTGTAAAACAACAGAATTTGACAGCAAGAAATCTTTGCAAATTAAGATATCACCTTTATTTACAGTGACCGATTTTACCAATTGAATAATTTAACCTAAAGCTTATGCTACTTATAAGCCACCCTGCATACCATACTGATGAGACATTTGGGGGCCCTAAATTTTTTTCAAGCACTAAACAACACAACAAAGTAACCAAATCTATAGGGTGCCTGGTGCCCTGTGCTCTGCAAAAAAAAAATAGGGAGGGGGGCATGCCAGGTGTGCCTCCCAATCCACCCCGAGACTTATTTCAATACACAACAAAATTTACAATATCAGTCTGCTTTGGATCAAACTAATTTTGAAAGATTTGCAAATCTTTCTAGTTTAAAACCATTTGGACTATGCAGATGACAACAATTAGGATTTCTTTGTCATTTTTTTCAAAATTAAAAAAAAACAATATCCAGTCATCACCATATATATGCAATTAGCATGAAATATGTATTCAAATGGGTCCAAACAAAAGTAGTCTTAGGTGTGGTTTTTGAGAAGCCATATCAAAAACAACTGACTTGTGTTGTAACCTATACAGAAGCTTACCCGAGTTGGAAAGGTTAATATTGTGAGTATTCACATTCTTATTTTCTGTAAAATGTGCAGTTTCTTTTTTTCACAAAAATTATTTTGCATTCTAGACTATGGAAATCTTGCAAAATTATGATTACAATCATAGACAAAAATAGTTGGCACACTTTATTGGAATCACCAGCATGCTCATAACTGAAAACGAACATAGACAAGTTATTGTTCAATAGAGAGCAGAAGCCTTGCCCTTTACCATATCCTTCCCCACCCTCCATCAATTGATGTTAGGGGCATTGCCTTGGAAGAGAGTGTTACTTTTTTCCTAAATTGGATAAAGTCTACCAACCTTTTTCCTAGGATTGTAATACTTTAATATGCTGTAAAGATTGAAGGCACTGTGCTGAGGAAGAAGCACTTGTTCATACGTCAGTACTTGTATGAGAAAAGGCTTATCATAATTTTCGTGGCATAAAACACTTCAATGTTTCCTTGCTGCATCGACCAATCATGGGGAGGTTTTGAATTTTTTCAGACAACACTTCGTCTAGAATAGTGCATCGAGTGACGTCACTGCAATTCCGGAACCCCGGTAATAAAACACACGATTTTACCAAAGGTCACTGCAGTAAACGCACACACACACACACACACACACATAAAAAGACAGTGGAAAAGACTCGTACGTCACTTCATCCTTCATCAGTTCAGCTAATATGCTGAAGCTTTTGGTAGTATAATTTTTAAGGTTTATCAAAGCTGACATTAATTTTTGATGTGCCATTTCCATGGTAAGTTACCAGATCAGGACAATGTCAACATTAAAGTACTAAACAGTCCAAAATGTATCAAAATAGGTACCAAAATGTATCAAAAAAGGTACCAAAATGTATCAAAAAAGGTACCAAAATGTATCAAAAAAGTACCAAAATGTATCAAAAAAGGTACCAAAATGTATCAAAGAGGTACCAAAATGTATCAAAAAAGGTACCAAAATGTATCAAAAAAGGTACCAGAATGTATCAAAAAATACATCGGTCCTCGGACCGCATGTGTCGCCTGCCGTCGCGGTTTGTAATGATAGGTCTCATTTGACCTTTGACCTTGGCATGTGACCTTTGACCTCATTAACAAATGAGGGACCAAAAAAAAAAAAAAAAAAAACACACACACACACACACACACACACACACACACACACATAAAAGACAGTGGAAAAGACTTGTACGTCACTTCATCCTTCATCAGTTCAGCTAATATGCTGATGAAGCTTTTGGTAGTATAATTTTTAAGGTTTATCAAAGCTGACATTAATTTTTGATGTGCCATTTTCATGGTAAGTTACCAGATCAGGACAAGTCACCTTAAAGAACTAAACAGTCCAAAATGTATCAAAAGTTACCAAAATGTATCAAAAAAGGTACCAAAATGTATCAAAAAAGTACCAAATTGTAATCAAAAGGTACCAAAATGTATCAAAGAGGTACCAAAATGTATCAAAAAAGGTACCAAAATGTATCAAAGAGGTACCAAAATGTATCAAAAAAGGTACCAAAATGTATCAAAAAAGGTACCAGAATGTATCAAAAAATACATCGGTCCTCGGACCGCATGTGTCGCCTGCCGTCGCGGTTTGTAATGATAGGTCTCATTTGACCTTTGACCTTGGCATGTGACCTTTGACCTCATTAACAAATGAGGGACCAAAAAAAAAAAAAAAAAAAACACACACACACACACACACACACACACACACACACACATAAAAGACAGTGGAAAAGACTTGTACGTCACTTCATCCTTCATCAGTTCAGCTAATATGCTGATGAAGCTTTTGGTAGTATAATTTTTAAGGTTTATCAAAGCTGACATTAATTTTTGATGTGCCATTTTCATGGTAAGTTACCAGATCAGGACAATGTCAACATTAAAGTACTAAACAGTCCAAAATGTATCAACAAAGGTACCAAAATGTATCAAAGAGGTACCAAAATGTATCAAAAAAGGTACCAAAATGTATCAAAAAAGGTACCAAAATGTATCAAAAAAGGTACCAAAATGTATCAAAAAAGGTACCAAAATGTATCAAAAAAGGTACCAAAATGTATCAAAAAAGGTACCAAATTGTACCCAATAAGTTACTTAAAATTATCAAATGTAGTACCAAACTGTACCAAAGGTTTCAAGCTCCACAATGTAATTGGGACAACAAATTCTGAATAGCTCAAGTTGTTGCATAAGATAGATAGGAGAAAGAGTGTTAGTGCCAACTGTATAGTGAATGTAACCCAAATACTGGGAGCCTCTGGGCTGTAGCTATTGCATGCAAGTGTAACATGCTAATCAAGACTGCTTGGAAATCTATCAGGAGGTGTGTTTCCCTGACCCAAAATGTTAAGTCGCAAATGATTTACAACAATTATCCTGTTATAGTTAAATCTTAAATGTGCAAGAAGAGATTTCAAGGCATCTATATTTTATGTAGTGATTTCATATAGACTAGATACCGCTTGGCGATAGAAATGTCTTGAAAGTGGAAACAAAGTGATTTTTATATGCTTTTATTTCAATATAAAATAAAGGCTGATGTCCCTATTTGCTCGCAAATAGGAAATTTGACAATTTTGTACAAAACAAATAATTCTCAGTTTAATCCTCTCAGATGGGGATATTTTGGATAGAAAGCTTTACATCAGTGCAAAAATTAGGATTTTCAATTTTTTAGGGACACCGTTCCGTGAATATCTCATTGCACCATGTCGTCCTAAAATTTGAAGCCATCACATCCATTCATTCTCAGAAATTACAACAAAAAAAAATTTTAATGGTTAACCATCAATACTAGCACAGTATTGAGTAGGGCTTTGCAATGTGCATTATTGCTTCTACCGTCAAAACTGCAAGTTTGTTTCCGACGGTACTTAGTGGGGGGTATGTGCAAGTGCCAGGCTCTCATATCAAGTAGAGAACACAATAGACATAAATCGGAACAAGCTCCTTTAAATCTTTTTTTTTTTTTGGTTGTCAAGATGGATCCAAGCAAAACAACATCATAAGTGTGTCCATTATTTATCCCACTTCCTCCCACTATGGTGATATCAAGTCTTGTGTGAAGTAATTTACTAGGAATTATATCATCTTCCATATCATGATCACTCTGTCTTATGCTTGGCTACCCAACCGTCTATTGCTATTATTTCATATTTGCTGTATTTTATGCAATCAAACTATGGGCCTATCTTTGTATGAATATATCTATAAGGTTTACATTTGTTTATGCAAAAAAAAAGGACAAGTATTTTGTGAAATCACATTCTATTTGTGATCAAAACATCAGCAGCACCATTTTGTTATTAAGGGACATGAGATTTTGCAATATCCTTTCACAACTTGGCCACTAGAAATCCATGAGGGACATGTTGTTCTCAAGCTCTTCCCTTGTAAACAAGTTGTTCAACCCACGCTCAAGGACATACCCTATACCCTGGTTCTCTGAACACTGCTGAGAAGCAACATGGCATTCGTCGCTGCACCTATCCAGTGCATTGGACAAAGTTTCTAACAGAGAATAAATCAAGGGTTTAGTGCAAAAAGGCCCCATCTGCAATAGCTACCAGGTGTTAGATTTGGTAGGTATAACACTTAATAAGAAGACAACTGACAAATGGCAGCTATTGCAGATGGGGCCTTGTTGCTCTAAACCCTCAAAATATTATTTAACTCCTTTCTGAAATAATTAATATCACTCAACCGTGCTCAAATGTGACCACATAAGCCAGCACATCCATCTGATGTCTCAATAGTAGTTACAGGTTCAATGTGTGATGCACGCACATTATACCTAATGTGCGCATCCTAACAGTTACAACAAAGTAGGTCTTAAAACCATACATAAGCAAATATTTTAATTAACTCTAGCTACATCAAGTCACTGATAAATACCAGTGCTTTCCTTGAAAGCTCCTACACAGGTTTAAAAAGGACATAATGAGCACACATGAACCACAACGACACAGAGCATTTAACAGAAACTTGCTAACATGCATTCAATATATACAGCATGCCTAAGCTTTCAAATATCATCACTTGCCTTAGCTGACTTAAAATCATCCAGGTGGTTAAAAGATAATCCTTGTACAATTTAACACGGCCGTAATAATCAAATTGCTGACAACTCCACGGCTCGGTATAGCAGCCGCATTCATAGGATGATCAAAATCATGATAAATCTCTATTATTTGAGTACAAAAATTATACTTCAAAAACCAAGGCAGTTTCCACTACACACTACAGATCCTTTGCATGCCCAATGCAGTATTGACTGATAGCTCAGCGCTCGCAATGTGCAAGCCAGCCAACCCCGCGTTCAGCTCGGCAACTTTTTTTCCCTCCCCTCCGCTGCACGTATGGCGCACTTTATTTTCTCAAGATCTAGAGCATGCAATTCAACGTGATCGAAATCTCTCCGGGCTCGCTGATGGAATGGCCTGAATTGCTGACGGGCAAAGCAGGCTGAAACTGCCCACTGCACAGGTAGTCATGGCAAGAATACGAAAGGAAAAAAATGCCTTTTACACACAGGTTTCCATGGCAACCTCCCACTCAACTTATCTCCGGTTGATTATATTTCAGTGGCTGGGGAGATTTCAAAATCCTGTCTAATCATTGGACAGAACATGACATCCAGTATTAGCTGCAAAGGATATTTTGTATCAAATGCTATCAGTTGTTTTTATTCAAAAAAGAACTCGTAGTGAATGCGCAGAAATGGAGAATTCTTTGTTAATACCATGTAACACAAACAGAGCCTTGACGTAAGCAGGTTACATCATCATGCAATGATGACTGAAACCAAAGACTGGAAGATGTTTCAATTATTATAACAACTAGATATTAGCGTTGACCTTTTTCCTATCATTAACTTCAAGTGTCTTGTTTTTGACAGTAGATAAGTAGTTTTGAAGCCAAAAAGATTAAGATATTCTATCAGCACCTTTCAAAATATCCCTCTTATTTTATCTTCCACAAAACTAAAATAATGATACTTGAAGCACTTAACAATAATGTAAGCATTAAAGCTCCATGGCCCGATCGCTAATAGCCTCGTCCCCAGGGACCCCATATTTTACTGGAAGTGGTCAAAATTTTGGTATCAGAAGAAAGCTACTATTTTTCTCATTTACCCTGTGGAATCTTAGGGCTAAAGGATGTTTAGTTTGGATGTTATGAGCGAAAATGTGCCCCTTTTTGGTCGACCAATATTAATTTTACACAGTACTCTATGGGGATTGCAAAATCACATTTTTAGCCCTCACATTAAAACGGGTTGAAATATTGGCGCGAAACTTTACAGATGGGGTTTTGGGGTGAAGGCCATTCTATCAAAATGAAAAACTTATAGACTTAAATCGGGCCATCCCCCTTTAATGAATAAAGAAAAAAATCCTACACTGCTTCTAAATAAAATGTTTATCAGATTCATATTCAGATTTTAATTACTATATCAAATAATAATTACAACGATTAAGACATAAAATATGGTATAGGATGGCCAATAAAGCAAAGCTTGGAATTTTGCCAATTCCTTATAAACTTACAAGACATTGGAGCTGACAGAACTAGAAGAGACATACACATGAAGATAAACATTCCTGCTTTGGAAAAAAATTAAAGTTTTGTAATCATATCACAAGTCCCAAGCAAATTAGTTGTGGTTTAATGAGAAATGTAAAGTAAATAAAAGAGAATGAGGCATGGCAACCACCCTACTCCTGGGATTTGAACTTAAGACCATCGTTAAAAGATGACCAAGGTTTGCTAACACGTTGATGTATCATTTCGTAACATTAACTGAAATATCCTAATGTCTGGTGAGAAATTTTGGTGAGTCTTGGCCCCCCACCTTTGTGTGACACTAGCGACTTCTGTATTACATCTTTATCAAATAATCAATTCATATTGATTCATGTTTTGCAAGGGAAAAGTCTCTCTCAAAAGGTCTTTTTTTGTGAAATTGTTTTTGCAGTAGTAAATAGCCACAAATAACCTATAGGTGCTTAATCTGCACAATTATAGACATATTTACATGTACCTGCTGACATGGGCATGGTATTGGCATGCATGCCAATAAATACTCTGCATTCATATTGGGCCTGTGCTTTTGTCTTTTAATTTGAATTAATGATTTTGTGATGTTTTTTAACTTCTGAATGCTAAACTGTTCATGGAGCTTGGACCCAGTGCAATCAATTGCAATCAACCTATAATCTATTCATAAAAGAATAAGCACTGCCTTGATAGAATACACTATACAGATTGGCATATGCATAGGATATTATTGCTATTAACTGAGGTCAAGTGCCATTTTATGCTTATCATTGCCTATAGTTTCAATATAATCCTCTAATTTTAATATACCAAACACATACAGATAATGAGCCTGTATTTAATAATATTGGATGGCTGAGGGTGTAACAGAAAATATCGCCGGCCTAGATCAAAATATCGGGCGAGTCTCGGAAGACGAGCCTGATATTTTCTTGGCGTGGAGGGCGATATTTTCTGTTATCAACCGAAAAAGCCATCAAGATTATATTATTATGCAAATAGAAGCTGACTGACCAAAAATCGTTTGTAAAATGACTTTTATAAATAACTCTTAAAAAGAGTTAATTTGCTTGACGTGTTGCATGACTGAATGCCCAATATTTGTGCATATGTGCAGGGTGGGCGGGGTACGCGCTAATCACACTTTGGTATTGCACCAACAGATGCAAATATTCAGTTATTGACCTTGGAAAGAAAAATTAAGCTCATCATGAATTACATATTGGATAACAAGTTGGGCATAATGACTGAGCTCATTGGCTACCTCTACATAACTCCCCAAGCAAGATATATCACTTTTCTTACAGTATCCCTGATTGGCTTATAACAAGATATAACTCCTGAGTATCCAATCAAAATAGACCTGCTATATTTCTGTATTCAAGCTTCTCTTACCAAATCTCTGATTGGCTTAGTAATATAACCCTGATGAAAAACCAAACAAATAAGCCGGTTGTTCCCAAAGGGTTAAGGTTAGGAAATAACACAGGCAGCAAATAATTCGGGCTCATTGGCCAAGTGAAAACTAAGCCCATGAATAACATATCATAGATAATATAACCTGACATGTTATATAACTGGCTGACTTTAAAAAGAATTAAATGATGGATTACAAAGTGGATAGAGGATGGATGTTATATAATAACCACCACAGGAAAAGACATGCAACAAAATATGGTGCATTTAGTGGCCTTCCAAGTCATATTACTTTAACATTATTCACAAGACATTGTATGACTGTCACATGCACACTTCAGACTGTCTCAGACACGAGGGGGTGTTATTTTGGTTCCTGACAAATAGCAGTTTTAAGTGTCTTTTGCTAAAAAGAAGTAGAAAGGGAGAAGAAACGATAAAAATAGATATGAGCCAATCTAAACTAATACGAGAGAAAGGCAAAATGAAAATGATGAAGAGAACCTACTTTTAATCAACACTAAAGTTTCTGAATTTTTAGAGTAAAATTTTATAGAAATACTTGTGCAGTTTGGAACAAACACTACCAGCCTTGCTTAAAGGTGCAACAAGAGATTTTGAGGCATCTATGTAAGGTGTCATATGTGGTGATTTCATGTATATTAGATACTCATATGTTTTTTTGTTTTAAAAGTGAAAACAAAAGCTGATTTGTATATACTTATATACAATATAAAACATAGGATGAATTTCATATTTGCCATATGAAATTAGAAATTTCATAAGTTTTGTACCAAAGAAATGATTCTCAGCTTAATCCTTTCAGATGGGGATATTTTTGATAGAAATCTTTACACCAGTGCAAAATCAGAATTTTCGCATTTTTAGGGCCATCTGTTATGTGAAATCTCTTGTTGCACCTTTAAGAGTAAAACAAAAAGAAATCAAAAGACATCCAATGAGTTATAGCCAGCAAAGTGTTACATTTAAAAGCCATGGTTTAGTAAAATGTTAACAAACATTGAGTTCATGCGCAGTGGTAATGGCTCTTCTTGGCCTCCCAAAAAATAAGAAAAAATCATAGAAATGTTTACTGTGCAAAGCTAGCAATGAATAGCCATTTTTGTCAGAGTCTGTGGTTGAAACTGCAGTTCAATGTCCCATAGTATACAAGTGAAGGTTGTGCAAACTGCAATTATGATTATGAAAATCATTTCTAATTGGCAATAGGAGATTTATTACTATGGCAATTATTTTACCTCCCACAGGACAACCATATAACTGAGTTTTTATTTCACTGTGGGGAATATTGCTATTAGTTCTTGCAAACCATTATGTAATGCATGACAGGAGAGGGAACATTGATAGTAGACAAGAAGTGTACTCATCAAATTAATGTGCTCCACAAAATGTTGTTTGTGACCTTTCATCAGTTTCTATTTTTGTTGACCAAGTGTGTCCTATTCTATGGGCGATTATGATACATAATTTTGCTTCTGATACTCAAACTGCTAGAACAAGTTAGCTTACAATTTGGAATAAGGTGTTTTGTTGATGACTCCATACAAAGAAGCAAGCCTGGAAAAGGTGCGGGAACTGGGAACCTGGTTTCTGGGAAATCTTACTATTTGGAGGGAAATTTTTGTCATGTAAATAAAGAAATGCATAAGAATTTAAGGGAAATTTTGCAATTTTGGAAGGAAATTTTGCAATCTTGGAGGGAGATTTTGATTGAGTTCATGAAAAATTTGGCATTTTTTCCAGCCCTGCAAAGAAGTAAATTTAACATAATTATGAAAAATTCAGACCTACCTTTAAGCTCATGCATTTGTATATATAAGTGCCATGTGTTGAGTGTGTAGTTCACCACATTTACATTTTCAGAAGCAGATTATATATCCAATGACCTACATCTTGATTACAAAATGCTTGATTTTATCCACTTTATTTTATTTAATGCATCAAACTTGCAGTAGTACCTGTTGAATTCCTATGATTGGACCTTTTCACACAGTGATTCGGACCTTAAAATAACGTCATTGAAATTCAAAGTAATAAATTTATATAACCATAAAGCTGTCATCAAAATTCCCACTGCCCTTCAATAGCTTTAACTACCTAGGGATCAGATCTAATCTCGGGCTGCTAATATCTGTGTGAAAAAGAAAAAAGGCTAGGAGATATACTGCCTCCAAACTAATGAATTGCTCCCGGTGCAGCGAAAGTGACGCCAATATTGTCTTTCATCATTTTTTTTCTTTTGACGAGCAATGATCGTTTGGGAAGATTTTGAGGACATTGACAAAGGTAATTCCTCATCACCGTATGAAAGTTGTACGTCATCTCATGTCCCCAGGGCTGGTTGTCGTGGTAAATAGCCCGAGTCAGCAGCTCGGCTTATTGGGCCATTCCAATTGAAATCTTTACACCCTCTGTGGAGCACTCTACCTAAATTATCCACAGGGGGGGTGTATATTTCAAATGGGAAAGCTCCTAGCGGTAAGCTACTCACAATTTGGATGATATCGCTGCCACAAAACTGGGAATGGATAGTACGTTGATTGCCCTATAAAGTGACGTCGGTATGACATGATAATCTGTTCCCTAGTAATCTCAGCGAATGATTTTAAGAAATAGTGAAAATTTGGATTGAGCACTGCAAAATATCTGGAGACATCTCCAAATCTACTTGCAAGACCAAAATTAAAAACTCAAGATGATAAAAATATGATTCTCATCATTTTGATATACACCACCTTTGATGTTCTTTTTTAAAGTACAAACACACCACAGTTGAATTACACCTCATTTTATGCATTTTCAGGTAGAAAGCACTATATAGGTAAAAGACACAATTGGAAATCCTTGGTTGTCCTAAGTCCATAGGTAAAAGATACAATTGGAACATCCTTGGTTGTCCTAAGTCGATAGGTAAAAAAAAAAAAAAAGATACAATTGGAACATCCTTGGTTGTCCTAAGTCTATAGGTAAAAGATACAATTGGAGACATCCTTGGTTGTCCTAAGTCCATAGGTAAAAAAATACAATTGGCGACATCCTTGGTTGTCCTAAGTCCATAGGTAAAAATACAATTGGAACATCCTTGGTTGTCCTGAGTCCATTGGTAAAAAATACAATTGGGACATCCTTGGTTGTCCTAAGTCCATAGGTAAAAATACAATTGGGACATCCTTGGTTGTCCTAAGTCCATAGGAAAAAATACAATTGGAGACATCCTTGGTTGTCCTAAGTCCATAGGTAAAAGATACATCCTTGGTTGTCCTAAGTCTACACATGTGCACACACACACGTCTAGAATGACATCGGATGGTACTTGCAAATTTTTAAGCAAACCAAGTTGATTTAACCCTCAACACAACCGAAAGGGGTGGTTACCACACCCCCTCGATTGTCTTTATTGAACATCCGATTCCTAAAATTTTTATACCATAGGATAGCTTAGAGTTTCTTCTTCCATTGGTATCAAAGTACAAACATTCCCATTATTTCATCACAATGACATCATAAGTTATATTGAATATAGGGTAGAAAATTGATAGTTTGCTATTTTCCTAAACATTATTATAAAATGCAGTTAAATGCTCTGTGAATATAAATCTAGCTATTTACCATCATGTAGAGCCCCTCCAAAATGCATGAAAATCAGATATTCCTAACTTTTTGGTGAAAAATTGATTTTCACCTATTCTATGCTGTGTGTCTATAGAAATTGACAGTTTTGCTGACATGTTAACTTATGATGTCATTCTGATGTAATGCTGGGCATGTTGGTACTCATTTTGGCATTAATGGAAAGAGGAGGACCATAGCTATCTATTGGAACCAAAATCAAGTGTCTGTGTTATATTTTTGCATTGTACTAAGCATGTTGGTACTTTTCTCCCAAGTAGTCGGAGAGATATGTTCCAAGTTATGGCCTGACCGTAAAGTTGAGTATATATACAATTTTTTTGCTTAACGTGATAGATAAGGGTGTGTAGAATTAGAATCTGCCGGGTGCCACCTTGTCACCTTTGGGCGTTTTGAGAAATCCAAGATGGCGTCGCCATAAATGATAATTATCTATTCGACCCTATATTATCAAACTATGGAGTTAATAAATATACTATAGGACCCAATGAACAAGTGCATGTCACTTGTAACATTGAGTCATACTTCAAATTCAGTTGGATTTCTCAAAACGCCCAAGTATGCCCAGGTGGCACCCGGCAGATTCTTATTCTACACACCCTAATCTATCATTTTCAGCAAAAAAATTGTGTATATACTCAACTGTACGGTCACATGAACGTTCTCTCTGACTAAAGGGGGTGGTTGCCACCCCATCCATCACTTTGGGATCACCCTGTACCTTACCTATACCCTGGTGGGTGGGTGTTTTTGCATGAAAAAGGAGCATAAAAGGTCAATTGACAATTTAATTAAATCACATGACCTGATTGAGGTGAAATTTCCCCAAACTGGAGCATTGTGGGATGGACTTAAAATACCCTCTGCCAGCATACAAACAATCAGTGATTTTGTAGTTATTTCCTGCATGCTGCCCATGTACAGGTATGACAAATGAAGATCACAGAAAGGATAAACAAGTATGAGTGATGCATAACACTAAAAGAGGCACATATACCCAACATGATCTATACCAGATTAGAGTGGCCATGAAATGTAAAAAAGAGGCATTCTACTCAGGAATAAGCTGATTTGTGCACCAGATGAGTGGAATAAAACAAATCTGCTAAAATCTTTCAGGAAAAAAGAAAATTTGGAGTGTAACAGTATTTGAAAAGGCAGAATGGTTTTATACATACAGGGGTTAAAATTTGGAAAATGTTCTGAATTTCAGTCTATTGCCAAATATGGGGATGAGCATCACACAATAATGGCCTTACTGGTTTGCCTAAAAATACACAAAACCAACATTTTAGCATTGTTTTCACGAGTCATCTTTCATTACTCAGAATTATTGAGGAGTAATTTTTGCTTTTTATCAACATAATTTATCTGGCTAAAATTTTGTTACATCATTCTTTCTAATTTATTTAAATAATTGCACCCCTCTTGAAAACAAATGTTTCAATCCAAGGAACCGATGTCATCGCGTAGTGATTGTCACGCTGCGTAAATTGCATTTGTGAACCAACACGACATGCACGACGCAGTATAAACGCGTCGTTTGTTATATATTCGCATAATTGCTGCACGCACTATCCATCTATTAACCAGTAATGGATGGGCGGAGCTTTGACCTAATGCCCAATCAGTTCCCATTTGAGTTTTAACTTAAAAGAAAGATTTATTATGAAAAATAAAGAAAAACAAAACACAAAATCTTTGTAAAAAGGTTAGAGTTCCCAATGAGAGGGCACTATAGCACATTGTGTACATGGACTATAGTAAACTGAAAACACCATGCCTTAACAAAAGATTAACACACAACCTGTCTGCTATAACAATGCTCTAACCATTTTACCCACAGGGATTGATAGGAGAAGAATAAAATTAACGGTGACATTCCAACACGAGGGGCAAATTTTGCCCCCCCCCCCCTTCACTTAATTACCTCTGTTTGTCCCTGGGAATAAATTTAGTTTGATGTCACATATTTTCAACTTTCCTCCATTGTGACTTCAATTAGACTACAAGTTGTAATAATCTAATTTCAATTCACAGCTTTGCAACTTTTTAAAAATACAGCAAGTAAACTTGCGTCATCCCCCCTGGCAAGATGGCAGTCTGAAACATGACCTCAGATGACCTTTGACCTTGGCCCATGACCTTTGACATCATCCACACATGAAAGAACCCCTACTGCACCTTAACCCCAAGTCTGGTTTAAATTGGACTTAAACTTTTGGAAGGAGACACGAAAAATGAAAACCTAACCAAAACCTAACCAAACTGGAACACACACATACATACATACACATACATACGGACATTCGCACCCTCGCAATATCCCCCTCTGCTTTTCAAGCCAGGGGGATAAACAGAATGCTGGCACATTGTTCACCCCTTTAAAATTCCTGACATTTTGCTCTCACCTTTGAAATTCCTGGCATAATGCTCTCCTTTTAAAATTCTTAGCTGCACACTCATTTTAAAATCCCTGGCTACACGACTCCTCTAGTTCTTCTAAATGACCTCATTCAGTATAAAGAACTTACTGTTATAACAATACGGTATAATTTATTTCCTTAACACATTGCCATATGTTAGTGGAATGTAGCTCAGTGTCTCTGTAATTCCACAACAAATATAATGAAAAAAATTTCACCACAAGAAACCAAACAAATACCAGAAGATTAAACTTCTTTTTATTAGTGATTGCACTAAACAACATGTCCAGTTCAATGACAAATTATGGATACTTGTTTTTTTCTCACAAGACCCAAAATTTGATATTTTTAACAATGCACATAGCACATACGTCAGTGTTACATGCATTTACTAGCTTAGGTATGAAATCATTGTCACTTAGACTAGCATATGGGTCATTTAATTCCATTATGCGTCCCTCCATAGCAGGTCAAATATAAGGCACAGTTTCCTGATTTAGCTTTATTATGAATAATCTTTTGCAGTAATATGCAACAGACAAGTGCAAATGGGTCCCAATTAGACAAATATTTTGATGCTTGTTTAACTATCCACAGATCACATGATACAGAACAAAAACATTTACAGCCATGCTGGGGATGTGTTTTCTGTTCACGCTCTCTCAACAAGCTTTCCACTCCTTCACAAGTGAGCTCTGCCCATACAAAAATACCAAACGCGGTTGATTCAAAGCAATCAATTATAATTAATCCATGTATTTCCAATCTAAATGGGAGAGAGAAAACAAGACAACCTTACCTTGCTAGAAAAACCATGCACGGCGCAAAACACACCATGATTTTCTCGCTCATCATGTTTTTTGCGAGCGCCGGTGGAAAATAACCGACCAAGATGGTTGCCAATATTCCTTAGCATGTACTGTCAGTTGCTTTTCAAGTAGTTTCAGAACAGTATGCAACGAGAGGCCTTCCTGGACTACAAGGTTATAAAGGGGAACAAAACTACCATGTCCCTCACATGCCAAGTCGCATGAGCAATGTTTACAACAACCGATAAATACAGAATTGAATATGGAGACTGCTCTGTGTGCTAACAGTCTAGTCTGTGCAGCGTACTGTTCTTATAAACATTCTGATAAATATTTATGGACTCTTATGGAGCTGTTACTAATAATTGGCTCTGTTAGGTGTAAAAATTGTATAATATGACTTCTCTAGCTAATTGAGGATGGAATCTACTTCAAAAATAAATGTCATCTCACTACTGTCTACTGAAGATGATAATCACTCAAGTCGGAATAATCAACACGCTCTTTTTGGTACAGCACAGTGACTGACATAGTTCTATTTAACACCAATTCTCAAATGATCAAATGATTCTCAAAAGATCAATTATGTAAATCAAAGTTAATTTTTTAAAAAATGAAGGAGAAGGGGAAGGAAAGAAAAAAGAGGAAAAGAAGAGGAGTTGTTGTCAAATTTGGTGACCGATAGCTACTGACTCATCTATGATGTCATCAGTTGTGTGACGTGAATTGAGTACAGGATATTCAATACACTGGAATGTATCCACCTACCCAGGCCACCTACTACTCCGATAAACAAGACCATTTGAAAGCTTTAGTATTCAGTGAGCAATCCTCTCATATGGATTATTTCTTAAATAGATTCGACTTGGTTTGGGAACCTGGCAGCTATTGAATTTGAAAAGAAACAAAATTTATTATTGAAGTAATCTGTCCAAGGCAAATAAATCAAAGAAGTGAGTACAAACATATTAATAAAGTGCACTTTCTTTAGGTGCTAACGGATAACATAATCCCCTAAGGATCTCAAAATGTACGTCTGTCAGTTAACATGAGGGGAAATTGGCCATCTACATGCTCATCAAGTTTTATTGGAATTAATAAACTAGAGGTATTAAGGGGTTTTGAAACTTTGACGTGTTAGTGAATTACTTGATAGAATTTTCCAGATTTCATGTATGATATTTTTAGTGGTGCTGATTAAGAATCTGAAAAAAAATGGGGTCACTGACTTTGTTTTTTAGCTAAAACCAAAACAAAAAAGGTATGTTAAAAAAATGGTATGTTGTCGCTTTTTAAACCACACAAGTCTATGGAAAAGTAAAAATATCATGTTTAGATTGCCTACAAATAAAAACTACTTGATAGAATATTTTAAATTCTAATTATATTGGGGTCCCGATATTGTTCTTCAAATAAAAAATAAGGGTGACCGACTTATTTTATCCATAAAATGCCTAAAATAACTCAAATTTAAGTCTTTTTAACAATTTGGGCTCCTCGTTGGGCCGCAAGAGAAGTTCACAGCACATCGAGAATGCAGCAAAGCAGTGAATGCGAGCGTAGGGGATGCGAGATTGACGCGATTTGTTTGTTTTAATTATTTGCATGAAAAAAATGCAAACAAAGCGCACAGAGATCCACTGTATCTGCACATGGAATCTTGCCCAAAACTCCCCATCAAATCTGTGGGTTTTTTGTTGCAATGTTGAATTACGGATTCAAACATGTTGCAGAGTGGTTCATCGCAAATCAACAACGATGCATCTGTGCGTCCGTGTATTTTATCCTGTGAGGGCAGCTTTTCAACAATAAAAATCTTTATGAAAACTTATTAATATCATGTATAGAGGAACATAATTATTCTCACAATAATACTAAAATGTACCTCTTTCCTCGTAAAATATTTCAGCAAAATTTAAAGCAAAACAATAGTTTTGGCATGTTTGTTGTTTTGCAGTTTGCACCTGGTGCCCTTGCACGTACTCAGAGTTCCAAGCGTGTCGAACAGTGCGTCGACATAAACGTACCGTTAACATTGCACTGGGCGTGATTTGCATATCAATTGTGGGTTGATAACAACAAATCAACAATGGTGCGTTCCTGTACAAGGAGATACGATGAGTTGTTGAAATTGCAATGAATCATGGAAAGCTGCTGTGTGTACTTGACTTTTGTCATGATTGAACTCTGTTGATAGCATTTTGGCAATAAATAAATTATCTTTCAGGAAAGCAATAGGTTGAAGGAACCTAAACATTTTAACCCCTGGGCACTAACACCTATGACACAATCAGTCTGATTGGCTCATTACGGGACACAACATGAGATAACCCTCTGAGATACTATGCCGCCATTTTGATTATGGAAAAAATGTGGGTGTTATACACTCGTTCCCTGTTAAGCATTTTTTAAATCATTACAATGTCAATTTGGGCATCATAAAAAGAATATACATCCGAACATTTAGTAAAAAATAGGGACAACGGTCCCTAAGAGGTCGTCCGATTATATGGTCAAAGTGTATACCACATGCACAAGATAAAATGACCCTAAGTGACCCCTGAATAACCTTTGACTTCATCTGTTACTCTACATGAAACCCCCTTGCCTCAAATTTTAAGCATACCAATTATGAACTTGATTCATCAATGTAATAAAATGCTAAACAAAAACATTTTTACAACCATAGGTATATACCACCTACCACAGGATATATGACCCTAAGTGACCCAGCTTTGAGTCTCCTCATCTTTTCCCCCATAGACCCATTTCTCCCAATGTTAAGCTACCATGAAGAAATTGGCCATGTTATGAATAGACTACTATGTATAAGGGAGTTACAGGAGTACAGGTCTGTCCCCTTATATTATTGTTTTTGATCATTGACTTTCATTTTATTTAAGAATGGGAATGAATTAAAGTACTATTCATAGCTGTTGGACCTGTTCAACAAATCATTAATGTAAACTGAAACTGTTTTCAATCGTCTGCGTGGTTGTTAATCATAATACCCACCATGATCATTTGTTATATGTATCTTTCTTCCTTGCTCATCGTCTCCCCCTTTAATCTTTTGCAACTATCACAAATCGACATTTTATTATATTCCCTGAATTATATTAAAAAACCGCTTTGGCTGCACTTTTTTTACTGGGTAATAGTATAAAGTGTAATAAATGTTATGATTCCTCACTGTGTGCTTTATTTTTCTTTTGCTCTCTTTTCTATTCCTTTAATCTTTTTTCTTACTATACACACAGTATCCCTCAAATGTTTACATTGGAGTTATTGTCTGTCCCTTCATTATGATTACACATCTTTATTTTGATATTGGTTTAAACTACTAAAGCACTCTATAATTGCTGGATCCACATTAAAGACAATGCAATTCTCGTAAATACTGTATTGATTAAGCTCCTCATCCTATCAAATAACTTAATTACATGCATAATCATTTTCATTGTAACCCTTGGAACCCTTCTTAATGGTTTATCCTGTTTTTGACTCCCTCGCCCATCCAGGAACAAGTTATAAAAAACAATGTTTACTTTTTTTGTCTTCTTCCTTGCTTATCGCTCCCCTTTAAAACTTTTCCTAGCTATCCATATTTTCACTAGATTTCCGCTGTAATATTTTTATGGTTATGTTTACACACAACAATAGTTTTTCATTTTATGGTGATTTTTTGAGATCCCTGCATCTCGTTATTGGTATAATTTGTAACTAAATTTGTATTGATTTCCTGTGTAATATATAAGATTTTTGGTAGTTGATTTGTTAATTATTACTTTCTGTATATTTTGTTAATTGTAATGCGAGCCCTACTTCGCTTCTACTCCTACTTTCCAACCTTTTGCTTTTGACAGCACTCTACACCACGACGACACGGGGCCGATATCGATATTACCAGTTCCAAAGTTATTTTCAATATTATACACTGAAAACCTAAATAACAACAACACGACCCCTCTATAAGCACATGTAATCTTTCACAATTATTCCATGCTACCACTGGCAGCTAACAAACACTCACGATATTGTAATTTTTTAGCAAGTTTACCACATCATTTTACTATTTATGGTTGTCTTCTTTCTTCCTGAAACTTGGTTTTAATTTGACGACGGGGCTGGCCCTTGTTTGACAATAATCGAGAAAATACTCTTTTTTGGAGAATTTGCATTCCGACACGTGTAACGGAGGGAGGTTGTCTCTCTTTTCCATCCATTCTGACCTATTGTTATCGTCTCAGACCTGACCTCTCACTCGACTGTTTCCGATTGCGATTCTATTTTCATCGAGTTTCTCTAAATTCCATCAATTGTGGGGTTGGTATTGTCTACAAACCAGATATGTAATTTATTCTGATTTTATTGCTCCGTTGGGAAATACCCTAAACAAAATTTCTAGTGAAAAGGTCCATGTTTATATAATGGTGACTTCAATATTGACCTTCTTCAATAGATTATGACTCCCGAGGTTAAGGAATATCATCAATATTCCTCTATTCTTATGATTTTATTCCAACCTTTGATCGCCCAACTCGATTAAACATACAGAACTGGACGTACTAGTTGTTTCTTTCTTGATAATATATTTACCATGCACATCGTATCCCAAATTAACTCTGGTGTATGATTACCGACTCTCCGATCATTTTCCATCTTCCCGCCCAACAAAAATTATAGGCCATACTCCAACACATACCCGTGACAGAAATCCGCGCCAGCTCAAGCCCAATAATATAAAAGGCCTACACAATGCTTTATCCCTCGTTGATTGGAAACCGGTGACCACATGGAAGACGCAGACCAAGCTTACATATATTCCATTTCCAAATTGTCGGAACTCGTGAACATACACTGCCAATTAAAAATACCACCATCTCTCAAGCGCACTCCCGCTAAAAAACGCATGGGTACTAGGACTAATTAATCACTTCAAACTAAAGATATTATATAAAAACATACCTTGCCAAACCAAATGAGGAAAATAAATAAACTCCCTAATACCAAAAACCGCACCTTTAATACTTTATTGGCGTCTGAGTAAAAATCATATAACTAGCTAAAATTGAAAATCATAAAGCGAATACCAGAGAATTATGGAAAACTGTAACAATTTATTGGCCGAAATAGGAACAATACAGCTTTTCCAGATTTTTTGCATTATAGTGACGGTGAAAGGATTACCGGCAGGCATCAATTGCCGAAACCTCTTCAATACCTTTTTTTGCTAACTCGGAATCGCTCTTGCCAATACAGATCCCTGAACCACATGCTGGATTTCAAACCCCTTTCACGCCGACAAAAACTCTGATGCCTGTTCTATACCCAACCTCTCCGGAGGAACTTTCTCAACTTTAACATCTGAATGAAAAAACAGCAATATTACCAGTGCATCAGATGACATTAGTAACACTCTTTGAAACAAATAATCTCTCCATTGCTTGTGCTCTTTCCCACATTTTTAATTCTTCCCTTGTGATCTGGACAGTTCCCAACTTACTAAGCAGGCGAATGTAATACCTATCTTCAAAGCAGGCGACAACATGATTTCAATTATAGGCCTATATCAATACTACCGTCAATATCTAAACTCCTTGAAAAGTTGTTTTACTTCGTTTTTTAATTTTCATTACTAAACATATATACTTTAACCCCTCGTCAGTTGGATTTAGGCCCAACCGGTCTACATACATGCCTATACATGAACTTTATTGTAAAATTGCTGAAAATCTGGACAACCAACTCCACCAATGGTATATTCTTAGATCTCAGCAAGGACTTTGACACCATAAATCATGACATCCTCCTCTATAGCTAAATAAATTGGTGTCCCGGGGCGTTGCTATGATTGGATCAGGAATTACCTAACTAATAGAAAGCAACGTCTATTTTGATTAATGGTACCTTTTCTGATCCAGCTTCCATCACTTGCGGAGGTAATCCTCAAGCTCAATTGAGGGCCCTTTTATTTCTTTTATATAACCGACCTCCCACTGTGTTCTCAATATACCTCATTTTATTTGTTCGCTTATTGATACAAATAGACTTTTTTCCCACCCTGATCCTAATTACTTGAACAAATAATAATATGAACTTAAAGCTATATGTTTAACTGGTTCAAACTAAGCAAATTATCAATTGAATGTTTTAAAAAAACTATCTATAGATTTTTAAAAATTAACACGATACAAACCGGAATTAAGTTGACATAAAATAGCAACACCTTCTCTCCAACAAGTTCAAACTAACTAATTCCTTGTATTCTTATGCCTAACCTGTCATGGATTCTCTACCAACACTTTTCCAAAATATCTCCAAATATAGTTGAATTATTCGTAAAGTTAACATATCTCCCACCAAAATCTCTTTTTAACCTTTATATTGTCTTTTATTTACCGTACATTTCATATGGTGCTATGGCTTGGGCTGACGCTAACAACAGTGGTTTAGATTCAATTTTCCTATTCCAAAACCGGCCATCAAACTGCCACCACTCCTTGTGGTGCCCATACATATCCCCTTTTTCATACTTTTTAAACCTTGAAAGTCCAAGATATTTACAGGCTCAAACTTGCTACTTTTATGTACGCCATTAAACCATAAACTACTTCCAAGCGATCTTATTGATGAAGATTTCCTTTAACCTTTCACCTCCCACACATCATTATCAAACCAGGATGCTGATATTCGCCATTTAAAAATGTTCAACACTGTCATGGCAAATAATACACTTAATCCCAGGTCCCTTGTCTGTTGTTGAACTTGCCCATCCCACCTAAACACCTCCCCCTCACTCATTCTCCTTCAAAACAAACATGAAAACCAATCTTCTCAGTTCATATAGTGCGTCGTCAATTCTTATTTCTTTTGTTATCCTTTCCTTTTCTTTCTACTTTTCAACGTCTTCCTTTAGTCTATAGTCGGTCTTGTTCTACTGTTGTTTCGTGTATGTGCGTTGTGTTCTTGCTTGTTTTTTTGTGCTTTAGTTCCACATGTGTACTTTAAAGAGTCATTTGCACCCCACGCCCTGCTTTTAGCATGGACCTCGTTCACCACTGGTACAGCAGTGATGACATTATTATATGACATTATATATATAAGACATTATATTTGCTATACATTTCACTGTCTAATTATTTTGAATTCCATTCATAGTTAAGGTATCATCGTTCTATAACATATACATATCACCTTTATCTTCATATTGTAATACATTCTGTATAATTATTTAAACGTTTTGCTGTATTTTGTGATGAACAAAATCAATATTGATTGTTTGATTGATGATTGTATGATTGATTGATTGATTGATGATGTACTACTCTGATCCATTGTTTTTTTTTTGTTTGTTTTTTAGGACGGAATGATTTCAGGGTAAGTAATGAAGGGAAGCGATCCAAGCGTAGAGTAGGTGCATTGATATTTTTCCCATTTTTTTTTTTGTTTTTTATTTTTTTACCAAATAAATCATGAAATAACCCGTCCGGTGGAGTTGATTCATCAACCCACGGTTTTTTTTTGAATAAGAAATATTCCTTGACACAATAAAAAATTCAAAATTTATTTCGTCACGATTTCTCTTTTACGTGTTAAACCGATGGCGACATCAATTGGGATTTCTTTGCCGCCCTCCCTGCGTTTTGAGAATTTTACCTGGGCAATTGGACTACTCACTTTCACTTAGGGGTCGAGATTGTTAAGTGGGTTTCTATGGCTAGTTCGTCCCAAACTGGCGACCCTAATATAAGTATGATGTCATTGTTTGGAAGGACCAAAGTACCAATGGCTAACAAGGATTGGCGGGGCTTGTATCTGGGGCGTGTTATCTCTGTGATCGATATTCATGAGCCTAGTTGTCCCGTGTGGCTATGCACAACACCGTTAAGTGCCAAGCATTTTGAACAGTTGTTGTTGAAAAGGAAATCCCAACATAATTTTTATGAGAGGCAAATAATTTGATCGGTATATTCAATCTTAATAAGGACATATTCATTGTTATTTGTGCGAGATTAGAACTGTATACCTGACTTGTATAGCGAGCAATCGTGAATTAATCCCAGCAAGTGTGAACGGCATGTGCCGAAACGGGCGGCCGCTGCGCGTTAATCTGAGCAAGGAATCCATTTCATTGATGACGCATTGCTTGTTTTTGAATATATATGTTTGGGGAAGAATCGCTTCCGCGTGATTGATGTAGGGGGAAATGAGCTTACTTGTCAAGAACCTGACATGTCACGGCATCTGTAAATTTTTCCGGATCCAAAATTTGAAACAATATAAGCAGATTACCACGCCGGATCAGGGAGGGGCGGAGGGGGCGCGCGCCCTCCGCGGTAATTCTGCAAAATCTTGCAAAATCAGCCCCCATTTTGGACAAGTTTAGTCTTTCAGCCCCGATTAATTTTGACGTTTCAAATCCTGAATCCGCCCCTGTTGACGTAAGTTTTTTCTAACCTCACCCCCCCTCAAAAACCACAACACAATGTGCTTCCAAGGGTGTACCCTCGGCCTGTCATGATTCACACCTGTTTGATCTGCACAACCAGAGATACACCGTTGAGTAGCCCACGATTTACGGCATGGTACCCTACTTACTACTACTCATTCGTCGAAAAAAAAACAGCGGAGGAAGAAAACAGTCACAAAATTCCCAGATTCAGTCACAAACTCCACAGATTTAGTGCACTGATTTCATGCGAAAATCCCCAAATTCCAATCATGTTATATTGCATGTAAATTAGCTACATTTGAAGTCGATAGATCGATTTTCAAGAATAAAGAACCTCAATTTTTCCGATGGTCAGGTAGAGAAACTGCACATACTTTAAAATAAAATCACAGGAAAGGTAGATGAATTTCGTGTACAATCTTACCAACTGAAATGTTTGATTCGAAGTGAACTTGCATTCATCAAAGATCTCAATTATTTTCATTAAAAAAAAATATTTTCGTCCGATTCTATGCATTCCTTCACCCATTTTGACCATACTATCATTTGTATATCTGATGATTGACTTTCTTACTATTCGAATCCAACAGATGCAGATTACTTGACCGAGGTAACGTACATATATCGATTTTTTTTCCGAGGGGAGTGGTCACTGACTTTCGCGTCACCACAACCTTAGCGGATCATAAAGGGAGCCAACTATTGAATGATTAATATTCCGTATAAATCCGGTAAGTGTAACACGCCCTCTCTACCTGAAGGTATCTTTTTGTGGTATATGCCATTGTCTAAGGGATCTAGGCCTAATTAAAGCTTATTACGGCGTGAATTGCGTCACGATATTAGGAATAGAAGAAAATGACAATAATTAATAATAATAGATGATGATGATAATACTGGGTTAAATAAGATGGGACGCACACAAAAGATAAACTTTAAAAAATGCAAAAATCGACTATGGCATAGTCCAGATATTAATGCAAACAAAAGGGATAGACAAAGTTGAAAGTATATTCGTACTCACCGGATTGTAAACTTGATGCGTGTTAACTTGTTGATTCATTCGTAGAAATCACCATCTCAATTTTGCTCTCGTATTAATCAGTCATGAATAAAACATTTGAAACTTATAATCAAATGGGCAACTTGGGCCCCACCTGGTTTTAACAAACTACGTCCATGTATAACAACGTTTTCACTGTACAGTAGTACAACAGCGTTTCACGTGTCAGCAGTGTGCTGGCGTTGTTTTAAGCCTAATTAGGATGGTTTTTTGTAAGCATATTGAATTAATCCAAGGACCAATTATCAACTCAAACAATAATTTAATAATTGGTATTTAAATCCAGGCCATAATACATTATGAAATCAATGGATTTCGTCAATGTCTTCCTGGTCATTTTAATTGGTATTTTCTCATTATCTTAACACCCTGGTGGTCATCTTGCATTAATTGCATATCTCGAGAATAAAACAATCTTACAGGCATAACATCAGTGTCCTTTTGAACACTTAATGACGCAAGAAAGTCCATTAACAGCAGTAATTTTACAAAAAATGATGCTTTAGTATCAACAAATAATAGCTCATCCCTATCTAATATCAGCTTTTCAGGCCTACAAGTTTTACTAGGCCTGAGAAAAATCTGAACTTGCTAGTGTAGGATGAAGTTTTCAATTGGGTCAACAAGCTTTAATCAGGGGTACAAATTAGGTGAGCAATGGGTGATATATTTATCTACAAAAATTTCTGTTTTACACCTCGGTAGTAGTGAAAATGATTCTGAACCTACAAAACAAAAATATCTTAGATAGTTGATTTCTACAACATGCCTTTATCAAATACCGCAATATACCCGAACTTTCATCTTATTTGTTCCATATATTACAAATTACCAAAATTGGATTGTGGCATATAATATTTTAACTCGCTGTATGTGATTACTAAAATGTTATTCATATGAACATACTAAAACCACTTCCTACATCAAGTTGATCAATCGTAACAATTGCCTAATTAATTATCCACCCCTCAATTGCCTCCTAAGCACTTAACATCATAGTAGATTTTGTTCATTAAAGGCACTCTCAGTGGATTGTTAAATGAGAAAATCATCAAAAATCATCAAAAATCAGATTTTTGTATATATGCAACAAGTATTGGTATCTTAACATACCTTGAAAGAAATATTCATTACTGTCCGTACGGACACTTACTATTACATGTATTGTACTTGAATGGGGATGCATATTTTGGAACACTGCTATTTTCTTCCTTTTTGTCAATTTTTCCTTTGGGAAAAAAAAATAACTTTTAGGGACCTATCCTTTACTTTTAAGCTACTCTTGCAAATTTTAAATGTTTTGACTCTTTCAAGTGGATCACTGATAGTGTCTTTAAATATTGTGTTAATTTTGATAAACATCCCTTAATTAAAGACACTATTAGTGATTTTTCCAAAAGAGTCAAAATATTTGAAATTGCAAGAATAGCTTTAAAGGAGAACCTGCATCAAGAATAACTTACACAATATACGCTATAAAAACAATTATTGAACGCATATGCAGTGGTTTCGTGGGAAAACGGAATTATACTAACCATAAAATGAATTAAAAGCATTTTGTCTGACCATGCGCTATTTGAAATTCGCGCTACTGTATATGGGATATGTATTTGTGTTATGCGATACGGATGGCACAGTAGCGTCATACATCTTCACACATGATGCTTTCATAATGTGTATTTCCTATGGCATGTATGACCTAAAACGTGCCGTCGTATCGCATAACACGTTATAACTCGCCGTGCGATTTTTAAATAGCACTGTCAGACTAGATGTTTTTAATCCATTGTTAGGGTATATCATTCCATTTTTTTCCATAAACCACTCGATATGTGGTCACTAATTATTTTATAGTGGTTTTGTTTTAATATTATTCGTTGTATAACGGGTTTCTCCTTTAAGTAAATGATAAGGCTGTAGAATTCGCATAAGTTACTCTTTTCCACACGGAAGAATTGACAGAAAAACGGAATAAACTGAAGTGTTCAAGGACTTGGCGAATCACATTCAATTTGTTTTGTAGTGAGTGTCCGTACGGACCTAATGACTAAATACTTATTTTGTCCTTTAGGTTTGCTTCTTTCTTGTCCTATCATTTTGTAGGGTATGTTAGGACCTATACTTGTTAGAGACATTACAATCTGTTTTGATAATTTTTTTTTTTCAATTTTCTGATTAAGCAATCAATGATTATTGCCTTAAGAACATTTCCCCGGGGGGCCACTTTTGTATTCAAAGGGGATATGATGCGGAACATGGACGTTCAAAATCACCCTAAAAAACACTTAGTTTTCACACGACCTAAAAACAAGCTAAAACAATACCCATAAACAAGTAATTTTTACTGTTCTGACACCCTCAACAAGTACACAGTGCATTAAAATCGTCAACCACCTTTAATATTGTGCTTTGCTTTATTACTTCCCAAGTTCCGAGTACCAACGTTACAACATTTTGGATGATTTGATCCCTGCTTTAGTGAATTAGACATGTAAAATTTTAGGGTTTAAGAAAAAACATAACCCTTTTTTCTTTCCATATTTGTTTTTTGATACCCTAAACGATGTCGTCGCGTACATCGCCAGTTGGAAAAAAGAGACCGGTCACCACCCAGCCCCCTTTTTACTCACCCATTCATGTTTTCTTGTTCCCGCACCATCTCCACCTTTGAATACAAGTTGCCCCCCGGGTTAACAATTACATACACTGGAAATCCTCTAAAAACCGAACACAATTGAAAAGTCCTTGAAATACTACACATGAAACAAGTGTGCATTTTTAATCTTGTGTAGCCAGGAATTTTTTCCTCCTGGTACCAAAAAAATGTGGCATTTGTGTCACAATGATTTAAGCAAAAAAAAATTGGACCCCACCACCTACCCCAGGGTTAGGGTGAAGCCCCTTATACTTTACTTTGTAAATTGTACACTACTATCAAAATGCTCTTATCTAGATAAGGTTTATGTATTCAGGGCAAAACAATCATTTTTTAAGTAATTGTAGTGTTCTTTCTAATTTTGGCCCAAAATTCCAGTATAAATAATTGTGTTGATTCTTATCCAAAATTCAATTTTTCCTATATGTACACAACTGATTTCACACCAAATTTTGCAGGGCGACCATGCATTATAGACATACTGGATAGAGAGACCCTAGCTACCTCATTATGCCCAACTAAGTTCATTAGGGTGTTCAGTAAGGAAATCATGATGTTACAACACTCAGTGGTTAGTCAGTTACAAACTAGGTCCTGGTGTACACGAGAGTTTTTTAATATTAAGAATTGGATTACTATTTATAAACATAAAAAGCTGGACCGTTAAAACATTACTCTTCTCTTCCACTCTCCCATCAGATAATGTTGTGACACCTTGGACACATGTGAAAAATTGACATTTCCTCAACACTGCCTGCCGGGGAGTGGGGTACAGCCTATAACACTTAGATGTGTCCAGACTTTTGGTGAGATTCTGGAATCACATCCACTTAATAACTAACTCCCCATAGACTTGTGTACAAAAATGACCTCTCACCAAAAGTCCAATGTTTTTTCTCTCTTCCGGCTTATAAAGGCAACGGTTATGGCAAAACCCCTTGATTTTGGGGGAAGATTAGGCCCATACCGCTCTCAACAACAATGAAAAAGTCATATGATGAAGGCTGATTTTTTGAGTTACAGAGCATCGAAAAATTTGGTTGTTTTCAAAACGTCCACGCCTAGGTTCAATCTTCAATGGTATGATCCCTATACAGCTTAATTCGCTAAACTGGGATTTGGTGCAGGTGAAACATCAGAGCCAAAAGGTGCCAAAGTGTAGAAAAGGTGAAGATAAACAAATCCAATGATGAACTGAGGGTGCATTTTAAAAACAGTCTTGGTAATTACAGAACTTTGCTACCCAGAGGTGGCCGCAACAGTCTGTAGGCAGAGCGGCTTCCTGATGAGCGGCACTGATGGAGCAAGTACAGCAGTAACTGGTAGCTGATTCCAGATTCTTACAGCACGTGGGTAGTAAGAGAACTTGTATGGATCTATAGTTGCTTTAGGAATGTTGTATTTCAAATGATGATCATGTCTGCCAAAGTAAGATGCAGGATGTATGGACTGAGGAAACTGGATATTAACATGATTGTAGTGAATCTTGTAGAACATTTTGGCTTGAGAAAGGAGACGTCTGACATGGAGTGGATCCCAGCCCAGGGTGGTAATTAAGGGTGTTACATGTGTTGTTTTACGGTAATCTCCGAAGACAAAGTGAGCAGCTGCTCTCTGGACACGTTCAAGGCGATCAACTCCATCTAGGTGTGTGGGCTCCATCTTCAGAAGCGTACTCATTTGCAGACGTAAGATAGTTTTGTATGCCTTTGCTTTTGACGCTTTGTTACAGGGCAGAAAGAGTCGACGGAGTAACCAAGTGAACGGCTGGCTTTGGCTTGATCTTGTTGCAGTGGTAATCCAGCGGGAGGTCATGTGAGATGGTCAAACGAAGGTAGTCATGATGATCTCTCTCTAGAGACACTCACCAAAAAAAAATTGGATACTGGTGGAGCTGGGTTGCGTTTTCCTCGTGATGGATAGGATGGCACACTTGTTTACATTAAACTGCATTAGCCAAGGGAGGGACCAATCGCGAGAGTGTCAAGGTTGTTGATAAGATTTGGGTATGTTGCCAAATATTTAATGGGGGTAATGTTAAGATAAATACAATGTCACACGTTTCCCAAACCCTCAAGAAAAAAAAAAAAAAAAAAAAAAAAAAATGATACAAAATGGCAAGACAAAATATTTACACCCAAAATGGTGTGTACTAATCCACACATTATGATTATTGTCAAAAATTTAATTTAAAACAGAACTTATCAACATTTGTGACTCTTCATTTAGTTAGGCAAGGGCCATATTTGGGACACAACAATGTCTCAAACACTGAGTCGTATGCTACACCTAGTTTATTTAGTGGTGTGATCTTCTAGTTTTGTTAGAATACCACTCATCTTTCTCCCTGGTGGCCGCAAAAATATTTTTAAAAAGTAGAAATAACCCGATATTTTGGTAGTTTTGAAATCGGCCCAATTATGACCTTATCGGTCTCTGATCTCATCGGCAAAATTTTCATTTTTTATCCATTTTCTATACGATTAATTAATCTCAAAGATGTCCCAACGTGAATCTAAAATGTTCGCAAACTGATGGCCAACGGTAAAAATAAATGAAACTGAACAATCAATTTTAATTACTTTATATACTACACAAGAGTGTGTATGTTGTTCCGAACTTTCTATTTTGCCGTTTTAGTGGTTTCCTAAAATCTATCTGCTACTTTCTGGCAGCTTCTGGCTGTCGAAAACGCGATGATACGCCAACACAAAAATACCCAGAAAAAATGCTAAAACCCCAAACCCACAGGTGGATCTTTGTTAATGGGTTAATTCTCTGGAAGCTCTATGTTTTTCAATAAACATACCTCAGCTTGACAAGCTCTTGATGGCATGAGCTCCACATTATCTACCTTGAAACTAAACTGGTAAACCTTTTTTGCTGAGAAGTATACACCGACAAGGATATCCATCATTACTTCTATTCACTTCATAGCTTTTTTGCAATGTTCCAATTCCTTGCCAAATAGATAAAATATAATATTCCTTCCAAATTTCATCACAATACAATAAAATCCCGCAAACAAAGCAGCTTACATTTTTCTGATTTGCCTAGGTTGTCTCTCGTTGACTGAGTTGTGTTCGTGTGGTTGCTACAAGTTCTCCTGCCTTTTCGTCTTCTTCTTTGAACGGCATCGATGGAATTCGGCTGATCCACCGGCGACGTCCTCAGGAGGTGGTCGTCTCCCATCGACAGTGTTCCGCCTCTTTCGTACGATTAAAATAAAAGAGTGGAAGAAGCTGATGCATAATTGATAATTTTATTAGTTTGAAATTTAACTCAAATGGAAAATTATGCAGTGTTTTGTTTTTTTATGCCATAGGTTCATTATAAACTAGTTTTCATTAACATGCAGTTATACAGCATCAGATCTCACGTTCTACAATCCTACCAAGTTTTAAGTTCATAGGTTGTTTAATTTTGCTGGATAGTGGATAATGACATCACATACAGACGTCATCACAGAACTCACTGACAGACAATCCAAGATAATATAGACCATCTTTGTTATGGAGGAAAAATACCCAAAAAATCAATCATCTCCATTGAAATATGTTTGAATCTTCACTGAAAAATGGAAACACTCGTGAATAAAGTAACAGGTTTCTTATTTTTTTCAACATGAGTCTAATCATAAACAAATACTGAGATCAATAACACACTAAACCATTGAATTCCTATTAAATTAAAATGAGAACCTAAGAAAATAAGCACATTCATCATCAAATTGCGTGAACAGCCACAGATAACATCTGCCACTTTTAGCCCATGATTTCTTCCATGCACAAAATAGAAAACTTCACCCTCTGCTGTTCAAGATATCAAAACGTCATGACATAAATACTGCCCTCTATCAGCCAATACCACAACAACTCAATGCTAGCTAGGTCCTTAAAATCAGGATAAATGACCGCTAACA
The DNA here is from genome assembly GCA_023653785.1 of Ophioderma brevispina. Classification (NCBI taxonomy): domain Eukaryota; kingdom Metazoa; phylum Echinodermata; class Ophiuroidea; order Amphilepidida; family Ophiodermatidae; genus Ophioderma; species Ophioderma brevispina. The sequence continues at coordinate 91,483 of JAMKCH010018187.1, forward strand.
CGGTATAGAGGATGTGTATCTTATGTAAGATCAGCTGATTGTAGCTACAGTCTTTGCAACACTATAACAGTATAACAAATAATCACTCCAAAGATGGCAACAATGGGTAAAGTGGTACTCTCTTACAATGAAAGAGTGAAAAATCACTCTGAATATCGAGGTAATTTAAATTAAACTATCGAGTGGCTTTTAGCTCTTAAAAGAGCGAGAAAATGGCAACCTGACACCGTAACTCGCGGTTTAGGTTTTTGGTTTAACCGAGCTCACCTCTGTTAACGAGTGGCTCAAAATGCCATTCTTCTTCGGAGAGTGAAGCCCACTCGGAACTATTAGCGACCGATTTTAGCTCTAAAAGAGTGAGAAAATGCTCACTCTTTTTCGGAGTGCTAATAGCCAATCAAAAACTCCCCAAATCGTGTGATTCTTTTCGAACACATGGCGGACGAGTTAAGTGAGACCGTCAGCAAACGGTTGAACGAAGTTGAAATTAGTGAAGAAATCATAATTCTTCACGGTGAGTATATTGTATTGTCGGTCACATTTCATAGCATTTACAGACAAAGTGCGGAGAAGCATTAATGTTATTTACTGTATTATCACTCGTACATACGTAGTCTGCGCCAGGCTAGGCTTCCACATGTACGAAACGCACTATCATGCATGTCACGGGCTGCATGTTCTATTGTCATCCAAGACATCTGAAGCCACCACCATGCATGTCTCACTGAATCATGCCAATGATGCGGCACAATATTCATTCCAAGTCACGATGCTATGAATTATGACCTACCCATACAATATAACTCACTAACATACAAAATTCACAAAGAATCACAACTCTTATCAGTTCACTCTTTCCTTAGAGTTATTTTGTTCACTCTTTATTTTGAGTGCATCTCACTCTAAAAGATGCGTCATTCAGCTGGCTCTTTTTTGGAGTGAGATTTCACTCTTTTAGAGTGATTTTTCACTCTTTCGTTTTAAGAGAGTACAGGGATTTCATTAGCAAGGTTTCTTGGGGGGGTGGGCTCAATATAGTTTGTACTTTTTAGCATGGGGGGAAATTTTACCTAAAAGTAAATTTTTGTGATCTGAAATGGGCATTGAGTCACCCGGACTCTTAAGACAATATATAAGCCATATAAGCCATTAAACATGGGTGACCTGATCATGGTTCAATTTTTCACATGTTTTCTCCTTCACATGGAAGAAGAGCACCAAATTCCTCATTTATCCTGTGAAATCTTACAGCCACAAGCTGTTTGGTTTGGATGTCATGAGCAAAAAAGTGCCCCATTTTGGATGACCAGTATTAATTTTACAGAGTGGTCTATGGGGCTAACAAAATCGTTTGTTTTTTTTTTTGCTCTCATATCAAAATGGATTTAAAAATCAGTGTGAACCTTTCTGGATGGGGTATTTGGGTGAAGGTCATTCAATCAAGATGAAATCTTTATACAGTTAAATGCCACTACTCTTATTCTTGTTGTTGGAAACACTGCACAATCTACAATGTGCACAATCATTGTGATTTTGGCATTACACACAATTCAAAGGGTTGGGCAAGAAGGTTTGTGATGAAGAAAATATCTACCAACTGAGATAATACATAGTCTATACTGTCTGAATGCATGTCACATTAATTAGTGAAACAAATCTTCTGCTGAAGGATGTTATAGCTTTATTGCATAAGCTGTATTAAAGTCTTGAGGGCATATCAACTCTTTTCTGCTTTATACTTGAAGGACATGCCACTTTCTATTCAGTACAGCTCTCAAGATAGTTCCTTGCATGTGTGTGTGTGGGGGGGGGGGGGGGGCACTGTACCTAAAGTGCAAGGTACCACAAATTGTTAACGGATTAATTTTAATGTCAATCATTTCATTCAAAGCCCCTGGTACTAATCAATTGAATCATATATTTGATCAGTATACAGTTTGAATGTAACTAAGCAATTGATAATATTTTCCATTGAGTCGCTGTACAGAAATGACAGCAAACAAGCCCAACAGGGTGTAGTGATGATGGAAACAGCTTGTTCATAACACAAAATGCTAGATCAGGATGAAATAAAACTGTGCAGTAAAGCTTCCCTGGGAGTAACTACAAATTCATACAGAGAAAAAATGTTCAAATCACTCATCACCTTAAAGTCTTCTCAATTTTTCCCAACACCCCAATGCTTGAATTGGCAGTGAAGCCATTGAAATACTTCTCTCTACCACCACATATTTCACGCAAATATTGACATTTTCCAGCAGCGTAACAGCACGAGAACATCCGAGTTAATGACAAATGGCATCGTCAGCCATAGCGCTTCAGTGAGTCCGGTTATTATTCTTTCATGTATCCTTCAGGATTTTTTTCTTGTTCAATTTGTTACTATCCACTTTTTTTCAGCAAGCAGGATCAATAGCTAATTTCCCTGCTAAAATGCTCATGCATAAGGGCAGGTGGGACCATAAAACGAGGGGTTTACGTACCAGTGTGGTGTCTAATTACAGGAACGTTCGAGGATAGATCCGCGCAACTTGAAATTGATTGAGTTCTGTGTTTTAGCATTGGTTTCCATGCACTGTTTTCTTGTTAAACACCTGGCAAAGACAGGTAATGTCGTAGATGTTGTATTCCCATATGTTTTGTCTAAAAATACTAATTCTTCGCATTAATTTGGTGTTAGATCGGCAATTACAGGCCAGTTGAAAAACTTTTGCAGGATTCCTGTTATGAATTTTAAAAAAATTGGCCAGATAATTTTCCATACAAGTCAAAATAATTTTGCTTAACATTCAAATTAAACAGAATATTGGTGGAGCTTCCCAAGGACATTTGTGACACTTAGTAATTATTTTCAGTAGGTCGCTTTTGCATATATCAAAATTTCAGTATTTTTGTTGATGATGATGATGATGATGAGTGAATTTGATTCAGATAAAGTACTAAAGGGTACAACAGCCTTTTGCAATAGACAACCTTGTTGCAGGGCAAGACATCCACATTCCAATACAACAATACAAGCACCTGTCATGTTTAAGTATTTGCACTGGAAGGCAGGAAGGGTTTACCTACAGCATGACGTATTATAATAATAATAAGAATAGTAATAATTATTATCAATCAGTAAACATGAACACTGTATTTCATAGGTCTTTGAGATATTTCTGTATCACTCGGCTCACCTGAGTAATAAAGGTAATATATCCCTTTACATATAGCGCTTTATCAGAATCATACACGCACACCTGGTTTACATAGAGACACAGCCAGAGCGTACGCTAGTATATGTGTAAGCGCCATACGATACTGAATGTTATGCAAGCATGTGTGCGCTGCTTGGTATTTGCACTATGAATTACATCCCTTCCATAAGAGCTGCATAGAAAGGCAGATAGTTTGTTTCAAAATATTAAGTAAATTCATGTCTACTGAATAATAAATTTTTTACTTGCGGCCAAGTGTGTGGCATGGCACTAAAACCATTGATATTTTTTGTACTGCATGAGAGCAAGCATGGGATAAGTAAGAGTATTCCAAAGGTTCTATACTCATCGTAACCCTAGTGAGCAAGTCAAATATGATAGTTAATTTGAATTGAGTTCAATGAAATGTATGCAAGAACATTCAGTTTGTAAGGGCGAGTATCACTATGAATTTGTCAAACTGAGTAAACATAATAATATACTTATATCATTAACAAAAAGCAAGCCCTATGCAGACATTGACCTCATTAACATCAGTAAAGATAGTAATATCTTTTATCATCCATGCTAAAAAAAATAGTTTAATAGTGAGAACATGTTGGTAAAATAAAAAAAATAGATCAAGGTCTATGTGGGTGAAGAATAACACCACATAAGAATGAATGTTCTCAGTCATCCAGTAGTTTAAAGTCAAAAAGATTGGAAATTAAATCAAAATTTAATTTCCAATCTTTTTGAAAATCACCACATATCAATGAATAAAACAAAGCTGCTTCATTACTTTAAAAAAAGTTAAAAATAATTTGGCAGTTGATAGAGTACAAATCTTTTAAATTGGCAAAATGTTATCAAACTGTTTACTCTGTAAGGAAACTGAAGAACTTCATGCCAAATGTGTAAAAATGATAAATGGCCAGAAGCTAAGCCCAAAAGACTTGAGGCTGTCAAGAATTGGCTACATCAATCAAAACACCTTGTCCAGAAATTCTAGAAATCCACAAATCACCCTTGTAACAAGCTTGTTGTTGACCAGGTAAAGCAATACAAAACTCTTGTATTAGCTAACACTGGGATTTCTATTAATTTAGCATCGATTTTGGCCACAGTGTCTGACCAACAAAGACGAAACCGAGCCGAACATCAACGGCTAGTTTGTATGTTATACGAGATGTTGCATTGATTGCAATGCTAGACCGACGTGCGGTGCCAGACAGCAAACGGCGGTACTGACAGATAGAACAAATACATTTTGATAACTTAACGGATACGGTTTCGCTCACAGATTACCCTCAAGAGGTGGACCTAGCTTCCATGGAGTCATCTCTGATTGTATACGGCCAAGTACTTCCTTGTTTCAATCTCAATTTCTTACTGCACATGTCTTTGTTATATAATGTGGACAGTGGTAACAGACTGTTATGTTAATCTATATTGTTGTATTTTAAATAATTGCAAAAAGGGTCAGTGTTAGTAACAGAGCACTGACTGATAAAACATGAATAAAGTGAAGCGATAACGGAATGTTCATGTTCATACAGAAGATATTGACAAATGATGAGGCCAACCAAAATACACAATAGGCCACTGGGTAGGTAGGCAAGCTTGGCTACAATACTTGCTGGTCTATGCCCAGAGGGTGCTGTATTGAGCCCATCCCACAATGCATCAGTTTGGGAAATTTCACCTCACTAAAGTATGATGTCACAAAAAATCCTATTCTTAAACACATAATTCTGACTTTCACACTCATTTTAGCCCCACAAAGCACTAGTACTAGCGTAAGAAGGTCTTATCATGATTACGAAATATTTTGTGGTCTCTATTGAACACTCTTATACCGACGTACTGACATGTGTTTATAGTACAGTACAGTTATAGGTACATTACAGTGCATAGGGATGATTCAACATTACCCCTAGGGCAAAACCTATTCTTGCCAAAAAGCTGGTTCATGCTCTACTTGGGACTTGATCCATGACCAGAATGATCGGAGACATCACACAGCACTCATTCAAGCCTGGATGCAAGCCCACGGCTGAGCCAATCACTAGGAAGTTGTACAATCTCGGTGGGCAAATACGCAGATAAGTCCTTTTAAAATAAAGCTTGCATAGACTTTTAATACCGGCATTGATCCACGCTCACCACCTCAAGTGACTGGGTACTGACGAGTATTGAACTGTAACATCTTCTCTGGCTTGAAAAAAACTCTTATGAACAAAATCTCTCAGGCGAGGTCTAAATATCTCACACTGGAATAATGCGGTCCCAGACATTTTGTATGATTTGATTAAACCCCCATTTTTATTTGCATGCATCGATCCATAACACAGACCATAAAAAACCCAGAAGATGCATGTTTGTTGTTTAAAGCATCAAGATATATAGCAAATATAAGGTTTATTGAAACCAGAAAAGCTCCTAATCTTTAAATGTACCAGCAAGCATGTACCAGCACTGATATTTATGTCCACGGGAGAATGGAGTCAAAGTTACAATCTGCTGATACCCAGTCTGATAACCATGGTCTGTGTGTTCTATCCAGCTGCAGAGCACTCTGATCCTAATGATAAAGGGACTAATGTAATTACATTTAAAAAAAAAAAAACATCTTATAGATATCTCAATTTGAGAAAAAATATTACAAAATATAGATTTAATCAGCCCAAAAGCAAAACCGGCTGATCTAAGGTTTTCTTGTTGAAGTGGGTTTCCGAGCACTAAGGACACTACCTGTGGTTGTGGAAAGACACATACCAATCTTTTGGTCTGTCCACTGTTGAAGCAACCATTCACAGACAAGGAGCTACAAAATCAGTGAAGCAAACCAGACATTGTACCCCCCTCAAGCCGGATCTATTGAGAATACGTGTGGAAACCAATAAGAAGCCGTGCTCATTTTCCATTTTTGACCATTTGGCACCCAAACTGAAAAATTGGCATGTTTCTGTCATCATTGCCCTTGTTTCATTCATTTTTTAACAAAATCTATTCAGGACACTCGAGCCAATAACCAAACTTTAAAAACAAGAAGATATGCTAGTGTGCCACTCTGTATTGAAATATTAAAATAGATAACCTGGGTAAATCCATTAACTCTATATCACTTTATGCTCACTATTATTTCAACTAAAACATCGATTCCTGCCATGCTAACAGCCTTTTGGCTAGATCTGGCTTGAGATAGAAAACCTCTGTTATAAGACAAAATATACTACATGAATATCAACTTTTTGTGGCTAATGTATCTAAACAGCAACCCCGATACCCGTACTCCTGAACAAATCCTGAACCAAATTTGAAATCTGGCAGCAGAAGCTATAAATTCTTCGTCACTTTTTCCCTCTGGGTACGTTTTTTATTTAGCTAACACCAAAATAATATTCCCAATTCCGGATATGGCCATGATTTCAAATGAGGAAGGAGAAAAAGTAGGGCATGTACATAAATGCATTCCAAAGCTGTGTGGACAGCCCTTGGAGCCTCCCGTAAATTAAATGCGTGAATGTGCCAGGCACACACAAAATAATATCAATTTTCAGATGAGTGTTGAAAGCATCGTTTTAACAGCTTAGAGATGTCCACTCCTGAAAGGATATTACTTTGAAAGCCTTAAAAATCTAATATTCATTATTTCGTCAGTATAAAATCTTGCTTCACAGACAGGATGGGGGTTGTAGCAGTGCAAAAGAGATGTAATGTCAAAAATCCATATTGAAGATAATTTGGATCGACAAAAACTAAATTTCCCACTTGTTTACTTTCCCCTACTTTTTAGTTTAGACTTCCTTTTTGTTCTTTTTCATTCCAGCGATGAGAATTAACAATCATGAGTCCTAAATCATTTGTATTAAAAATTTACCTAGACATTTGTCTATTTTCAAAAAGGTTAGTAGGCCTAAAATGTTAGTGTTCAGTGAATAGATGGCAAAGTGATTTTTCACAGGTTCCATGTCAAACACTTCAGAACAAAGGGTTTCAAGCATAGAGTAGCCTCTAATGACAAAAAAAATAACTAGGAATGAAAACAAAAAACATGTAGGTACCTCTTCCCTCGATGGGCTCTTAAAAGAAACCGGCACACTATCCCCAACCCCCCACATACCCACTACTAGGCGACTACCTGGTACTATATGGTGAACTGTTAAAAACCTTAACATTATACTCACCTTAAAAGCCTTAACTAAATAATAATGACAAAGATTACTATTGAAAGTACCCAAAACAGTAATTTCTTTCATTTCATATTTCATTCATGATGTATTTAAATAAAAATAAATTGATCACAGAGATTGAAAAGAATATCTTTAAACTGGCATCATTGGCCATTTTCAACAAAATATGATGAATCCTTCAATTGCTATAAATGATAGTCTATGACCTGAAGAAACAAATATTTTTTACACACCAAATTAACCAATAACATGGGAGCCTTAATAAGAGGCTAAAGACAATGGCAGTAAATTTTAGCGTAAATTACTTGGGTTTGCCATATAGAATCACCAATTACACCATGTGTATATTACACTGAACATCACAGAATCACACTCATTGATATTAAGCCACAAGTTCACAAGATTGGTTCAACAGGGTGGATGCTATGGAATCAACTCTGGCATGTGTTTCTTGTGTTTAATGCCCATATTGTCAGCTTCTGTCTCTACTGAATAAAGACATTCTGGAGTGGTTGGCCTCATAAAATCAAGATGTTTACCCTAAGGGTGCTGATTTGGGCTTAAGCATTTCAGGTGAGGGCTATTATACTAACAAAAAAAAAAGCTTTACACCATGCAAAATGTTGATGAAACATCTTGATGGTGCACTGTTTTCCGTTTCTCTTAATTAAGGACAAGATTATAACACTGACAAGAGGTCTGATGAAACAGCTGTGGAAAATCTAAAATGATCTTGTTGCCATACATACTTTTAGGGAGCGCTTAAAACATCAGTGGGCGTTTAAAAGCTATTGCTCCAGCAGATGGCAAGGATTACAAATTTAATATCATATTATTAATTCACTGAATACTTCAATTTGCCAGAAATATAATAATAATAATATTGTTTTGATCAAATCAAGCCACAGCACAGATGACCAGGAAACTAGCGAATGCTGCTTATCCCGGTGTAGTCCCTTCTACATATCTGTATACACCTTTAAGTTTTTCTTACCATGTCTCTAAATTGGCCAAATGACAGGAATGTACCCCTATAACACCCATCAACATGGGCGATTGTTCCCATCATAGTTAAAGGTCTCGTTCCAATCTTTGGGACTCCTGATTTACCCAAAGTCTATCAACTTGATATCAGTCAAAAGCTGTATGTTTTTCTAATTGTCATCATTAAAAATTTCAGCCTGTTTCCCCCCCTCAAATGCATTTCTTTTTCCCTAATCCAGGATACACAGTTGTCCATTTCAATTTGTTACCATCATATTGGCACAGTATTGAATAGGGTGTTTCAATATGCATGATCAATTCTATCTAGCCATACAAACTGCAAAATTTTGTATCCATGCTACTTGGTGAGTGAGTGTATGGTAGAGTCCCAGGGCCTCATATTACCAGAGAACAGATAGACAAATTCTTAAGGTCCGTTCATACATCACCACGGCAATCATTGCGTGCATTGCATTGCAATTGGCCTGGATAGCAGTCTCTTTGCAATATGCAATGCATATGGCAAACAAAGTTTTCAATTCGTTTCAACTTGCATTGCAGTGGGTTGCATCAAGTTTGCAGCAGAAAGTGATCGATATATCGGCAGTGCAGCAACCTGCACTCAATGGCCAGTGGAAGTATGAATGGTCCTTAGATATCTCTTACCTGGAAAAAGGAATGGCACCCTAATTAGCAAGCACCCGTTTAAGGGATAGAATGAGAATCCCAAAGGCGAAATTAGCTGCGTATGGCAGATAAATAAAATTATTACTATGGATTGGGGCTAAAATTCTCACTTTTAAAGTGGATTTTTCAAAAAGTGAAATAGGCCCCTGTATAAATTGTATCTCGTCAAGGATCTTTTGTTGCAATAATAGAATGTTTCCTTTGCAAGAAGTTGTCATTTCACACCATTCCAGTACCTATACCATGTACTTAAAATTTAAATCAATTCCGTTTATTCTGACTATCTCTACCATAATCCACTAGACTACAGCCTCTTTCTTTATGCACAGCAAACAAAATATGTATGGGTAACTTGTGTTATTGGACTTGGACATTTTAAACACTGCAGGGGAAAAAGGAAAAAAAAACAAAAAAAAAAAGAAAAAAAAAAAAACAAACAGGACAGATTGTGCAAGGCATAATTCATAGAGGCGGTTTCAGGTATGATACACTAACACAAATTTTGAAGTGGTCGATTGAGAGTATGGAGACGGCTGTGCTTGACTTTGTAAGGCCTCCTGTCCATCTTGGAGCAGTTAATACTGCATACAGATACTCATGAAGGCTGTCCATCATTTGACCATGTCAAGAAGTTAAAAGCTTTAGACGAGTTCCAATTGACAGCACCATGTGATTACATAAGACACAAAGGTTCAAACATAGGGTTAAACGATGGGTCCTGGATACACACATGACATCTACGTGCCAGGATATTTTGTAATGAAATCCCAATCTAAATGTATAGCATGATGTGATCTGGCATGAATTGGATCTATTCAATTTGAATCCATATTCCCCCGTACGACTTGTCCGCCTAACTCTCTGCCGGTGTGAAGATTACATGGAACTGTCCCAGCTAAATGTCAGCTGTCAGTCTTAGGATTTCTTGATGGCTGGTTGCGGTTTTTGGTTTATAGCATCTATAACAGCTCAATTGTAATAGTAATGGCAGCCTTCTGTCATGCAATTGGCCTCCCGAATGATCACTAACCAGTTGGGTTAAATACAAGTCCCTCTTTATGTGTAGTTCGAGAATTGGGCTAGGGCGTAACAATTTTTGGGCATGGTTCATGGTGAATTAGATGGGGGCTACTTGCTAAGATTATCCAATAGACTATGACATGATTGTAGTCCTGAATTGAACCATAAGTCATCTATATGAAAGGCCAACACTTACTACCAATTGGTCCAAAACTATTACTTTCTCCTCACAATGGTTCAAGTTGAAATCAGAGTGGACCACTTGTTAAGATTATCAAATAGACTATGACAATGATTGTATTCCTGAATTGAACAATACGTCATCCTCTATGAAGGCCAACAACATTACTACCAATATGGTCCCAAACTATTACTTTCTCCATCACATTTGAATTTTTGATGTAAATAAGCATTTACTCGGTATCTTTCAATCTTCACTATGGCATCCTTATCATCATTGTTTTACATTTATAGCTTCAATGGCAAGAGCTATTGGAGTCTATAGCCGCACAACTGAGATAGCCCACATGTACACAGACTGAAAAGCATAGTTCATGAAATGTTAAAATCAGGCCGGTAGACAGGGTTCTTAAAAAATAATGAGATGCAAAGTGAAATGGTTCATTAAACTGAAGACCTGCCCTTCAAGCAGTAGATTGACACATCATCGCTAAGTGAATGTAATCTATCTTAGAACGCTCTTCAAAAACAGTTTACATCTGCAGCTATGTGGAACATTGTACCTGCACTGTGCTACAATGCATACACCCACACACAATGCCCCTGGCACATATATGCCAAACACTGGCCATTCAATTTTCTTATTCTAATTTTGAATGATTGATTAACCTAAATATCATCGTTACAAAAAAAGAGGCAATGTACAACGGAGGGGTTGGTGATCTAATCAAAGTTTTGTTAGTGACCATTGGTACCATTGCCAGCCCAAGGACTTATAACTAATTTCCTGATACATGAAAAAGTAATTGTATACCCTTACTTTCGATCGACAAGGCAGCGGCTGATTTGCCCAGCAGTTCCTCATTGTATCGAAGGCTTATCCTATTCCTGTTATAACCTTTTTTAAATCGAAGTTTACCGAACATGACGACCCCGGTAAGCATCCTAACGGGTCATCACATGCAACTGTTGGGCACCGCACTTATGCGTATTTCGCCTTTGCGTAATGCACGTCACTGGCAAGCGCTTGTGATTGTACACGAGCGTGTAAGGATGTTTGCGTACATTGTATTTTGCTCTGAATGTTTCTGATGTTTATTTGAAACGGTCTATTCTTCATTAACCACAGATGGCAATTTCCACATCATTTGAAAATTAATGTTTAGTATCTAATTGCCTATCCATATTTCATTTGATCAGAACTACCCTAAGCGGTCTGATAAGTTTAAATGTAGCAACTGTATTTATCTATGGATGTAACATTGATGGCTTAATGTGCAGATCATGATTTGACCATTATTTTGATTTGCCCATTCTGAGTAAAAACGTTGGTTAACTCCAGGCATTTTGCTTGCATTCAGTGCACCCTTTTTAGGTAGATGTTTCATATAGAAGTCCCATGGATGCAAACGAGGTATTGCCATTCATTCCGTCAAGCGCTACTGCACAACGTCATACAGCGCATGACGGAATCAATTGTAATACCTCATTTGCATCAATGGGACTTCTATATGAAATGTCTACCCCTTTTTCAATGTTGGCTATCGGTAACTTGCTTTAAAAGGTGTACTTTACAAATTTCCTGCAACACTGTTGAGAAACAGGAAAATTAACTTAATGGCCGGTATTCACAAAAGCCGGTTAACTTTAACTCAGAGTTAATTTTAACCCTGGGTTAAATATCCCATAGAGAATAACATGAATTTAACCCATGATCGTGGGTTAAACCCTGTTTAACCCTGTGTTAAAGTTAACAACCGCTTTTTGTGGATACCGGCCTTGTTGCAGTTCTCCAGTACTCTTGATTTGTATGTTGAGGAGCATAATTTACAACATCAGTTTTCCAAAAGACTTAATCAAGATTATGGGAGAGCATTTTCATTACAATAGTAATAATCTTCTGTTGCTGACTAGGTTAGATCTTGGGATTTTTTATTGCAACAAATCTAACACAGTGTGGGGTATACCAGGGTATTTAAGTTATTCTTAGTGTGATGGGTACCTTAAGTAATTTGTAAGCATCAATTACAGAAATGTATACCATGTCTTAAGATTTGCATGCCACAGAACAGTTTGCATGTGTTTTGTCTTTAATACACAGATTTCAAGCCAACCACTTGCACACCATGCCAGTAACAAAACACCAATACATGATTTTTTAATGTTCTGGATTACCAAATCCCTGCTTATCCCTTTAAATTGATCCTTTTCCCATTTAAGTGCATTCATACTAAAATCCAAGTCGGTGTCTTACGAGGCAACCCTTTCTATAATTACATGTCTACGAATGTAATTTTAATATTGATCCATAAATGTTCCACATCTATGGAGAGATTTCCGCGATGCAATTTACTAAGTAAAAAACCAGAATAGCATGAGTGTAGGAAAACATCCTCCTCATTTGAGATTGCATGGCTGTGCATGTCTCCTTCTTAAGTGCAGTCAGGAAATAAGGAGGAAAATTATTCTTCCATAACTTAACATCTTTTGAAAGATACCCTCTCTGTGTAATTAGAATAAAGGAATCCATCTTTGCATAGTTTGCTTTTTTCATAAATTAACCCCTGAAGACTAACAGCTTAATTTTTCAGGTATACATAATTGAGTACATCATGATGTATTTAACCAATCAGAGGCATGGAAAGAAAAGGTTTGTAATGTCCCTACTTATATCAGGTGTCAAAATTGTGTCGCCGCTGCTTAAAATGGTTCTAAAATTAAAAGAGACAATTTGCATGGGGTCGAACAGTTCTGTGTATAGATATATAGATGGTCATTTTTGATTGGTTACTCAGAGGTTAATATCATGCTCTATAACCAATCACAGATACTTTAAGTAATATGGTAGACCTCAGGAGGATAACTTCCCACATTATCCAGCTATGCATTACACAAGTGTACTGTGCAACTTATGTCTCGTCTTTTGGGTATGCATTCATGATACGCCCATAAAGTTCATTTGACAAATTCACATTTATTGAGCTGCGAGTCAGAAGATGAGAATATTAACAAAATCATTTCTAGAGTGTTTTTCCTCTTCTTTGAGTTAGTGACATCAGTGTAATGCAGCAGCACAAAACGTGGGCGCTGATTTAAGTATGCAAAGTACTGGCATACCATGCACTTGCATAAGGCGCTGCGAAAATGCTCACCCAAAAATCCTCTAAACGTTGTGATGGTCCCCGACTTGAGGAAGATGACTTGGTCATTGACCCAACACACCTTTGCGCATATACGTTAAAATTGACCTTTCAGTACATACCCTGTGAAAGTTCTTTAATTTTGTACTATACATCAACATTTCTTATGTTGACATTGACGACACTGAAGTGGTGCTCAAGTTGGTTGATGGATGCTGGCAGACTCAGAATTTCGAGCCATTTTATTAATAGGAGAGAAACACCATAGAGAATCATTAACAAAACATCTCTTTGTACTTTAGACCATGAGTAATCAAAATTATAGCACTCACTAACCTAACCGCACCAGGTTGTGTCCAACATAATATATAAAAACAGAACAAGTATTTTGATTTGATTGTACTTACATTTGGGATCAGAAATAGGCCGGGAATTGCCAATTAGGTTAGGATTGCCGGCAGACCCCATCTGTTTTGCTTATAATCTGTCAATGGTCTGGTTTTCTACCTTCCATCCTTCTGCAGATCAATAACCAAGTACAAGCCAGCTAGTTTTAACATGAGAACTACAGGCTGAGATAGAAAGCTCTCATAAATGGTAATTGGTGTTTTGGGTTGTCGAGTTGTTTTACACTTTGAGTAAAAAAACAAAATACATTTGTGAATGTTTGCATTGCCAGAAGGTGTCCATGGTTTGTGATGGGAATCACTTTGGAAATTATACCACTTTTTGCAGAGCAATAGCATGTTAACCATTTTGACAACTGGGGGTCACCACAATTACACATAGGGTCTTAGAGGTCAATGTTGTGTACACCCCATATGATTTTGGGCCCCGTGGTTCTTTTCAAAAAAAAAAGACTAGTCGGTGTACACCTTATTTGCAGAATAGTGTTTTTAGAAATTTGGAACAACATGGGTCAAGGGTCACACAGGGTCATGAAGGCCAACCTGCATACATCCCAAAATAGAAGCCTTAGGTCATTGGTTCTTCTGACCAAGTTAATTGGTCAAATGTGTTGAGAAATGAATTACTAGTTTTAAATGGATGACCCAATTTAAATTATGAAATGTTGAAAGAATGGGCCATCACCCAAAACCCCATCTGGTAAAGTTTTCAACCGATATTTCGAACATGTTTTTCGATGTGAAAGCTAACAACTTGATTTTGATGCTCAAACATCCAAACCAAACATCATTTAGTCCATTTAGCCCTGAGATTTCACAGGTAAATGAGAAAAAATAGCTTTCTTCAGATACCAACATTTGACCACTTCCCCTTATAATAATGGAGTTTTCTGGGACATGCTATATATACAATCACACCATGGCTGTTTAATCTTTGCTTTGGGCCACAGCACAAGTCCTTGGCCATTCAACGGTCACAGTTGAAAAAAAGTCCATCATATGTTGTCTTGTGCGATAGCAGGCGACACAAAAGAGTTCATATTTGTAGGAAATCAAGTGCTACTTTGAATTGCACACACAAACATACATGCCCTACATACTACTAAAGATATATACCACATCTTACATTGCATTTGTATTACAAGCTTTAGGGTGCACATTACTAAATCCATCTCCTACTTTCCTCCTGCCCGGGGTACCCAGATTGGTTTGGTCGGGGATGTGCAGTGAAATTTCGCAAACCCCTATACCATTCTAAGGTCATTGGTAGAAAAAGTACCACATTTCTAAGGCTTGTTGGCTTCAATATATCCCCCCGGGCCTTTCCTGTAGTAAAATGACAGCTTTCAAAATGCCAATCGTACATGTAAATTTACTGGTGCTTCGACTTTGCCTTTTATGCAAACAAAAACGCAAGGGTTGACCAGCAAACTATCAAGCAACAGCCTCATTTGTCATGCATTTCAGGCATACACTGCCTGCTGAGGACTCCAAACTCAACCAAAAAACCACACACTTTGTTTTTATTTAGCACTCGTCCATCTGGAAATAACCCTAGTTTTAATATTTTCTTTTATTCTAAGAGCCAAATACACAACTTTTGATATTAGGGATTTCCCATACTCATTTAGTGTGACTAACAGATGGATTTGAACAGGCTCATTTTGACGTGATTGTCGGCTGCTAGATCTATTATTTAGTGAGGACAAGTTCACTCGAGATTTAAAGTTTTGGATTTTGATTGTATCAGAGATGTTCTAGTGAACCAAGATCGTATTAAGTTTTAAACGTTATTGTGAAGTTTCCTTTTTCTTTCTATACTGTGAAGTTTTCTTTTTCGTTTTATTTTTTCGCATAATTACTAAAAAGCCGAAACTTGAAAGTGTCTTGAATGTTAGAGTTCTTGGTTCACAAACCATACTCCGTTAAAATTACTTTTGTCAATTTTTTGTTCAAAAGGTTAAAATCTTGATTTTCCTGGGCACATTCAAAATCAGCAATGAACACTTCCTTTAAATGATGGAAACAAACCTATAGTCTTTGTTGATGTTTTTATAGGATAGGCGGCTTTCCCAAATCACCTGCAAAATTTGGAAGACATCTCTATCCCTGTCTTCTGTGTTAATAAACATAAACAGAACTGCCAGGGTCCAAAGGGTTAAGCAGGTGGCTAATCTCAGGGTAGTTATTTCCTCTTTTCTATTTCAATCCTCCCCGACTTCAATGTTTCATTTCAATCTCTAACTCAAAAAAAAAAAAGATATTTAATAAATTACAATTTTTGATTTATTTGGCTCCCTGTGTAACACGTATGGCATTTTGGAAAATTAGCACTCTATATAAATAACCCAGTAACTCATATAGATTCTATGTGTTCAAAGTGCTCATGATCGAATCATTATGTCTGTTGTAACTGTGTGAAGACGGTTTGCCTTGCAAAAAGTCCCCCCCGTCCAAACAAATTCTAATACTTAACTTCAACAAAAACATGTGATCAACTATGACAATCAGGCCAGGTATACGTTGTGTTTGCATGAGCGTGTTTATTCTCGTGTGGTTTATCTCCCCTGGCACAAAAGTATCTCGGCCACGTTTTTCGATCAGTACTGTGCCAAAGTCAGGGGGCCATTTTTTGAAAGTTTTTAAAATTAATACATTTTGTTGCCCTAGATCGTTCTCCTTTCATTTAATACCTGGCTTGTCAAAGGCGTGCGGAAATGGCTGAAATAGAACTCCCGAAGACGCAAACCCCCAAAACAAAAGTTGCAGTTTTTTGGGATTTTTCAAACATTTCTCAATGGGGATTGCAAAGTTAGAAATACTGTGGAACAGGGGACACGAACACGCGTACCACAAGCAATATTGCAAGTAGGATTTCTTGCTCCTTTGTTTCAGTCAGAAAACCCCTTTGTGTAAAATCATACACACTTTTATTGCGTTGTACACCACAGTGACCATTGAAAAATCCAAAACTGCAACTTTTGGTTTGGGGAGTTTGCGTCTTTCGGGCCATCTATCTCAGCCATTTTGCACGCTTTTTCACAACGCGAGGCGTTAAATGAAAGAGCAAGACCTAGGTAACACAATGTTATTTCGAAAACCTTAAAAAGGACCTGACTTTGGCACAGTACTGATCGAAAAACATGTCATGCCGAGATACTTTTGTGCCATGTGTCTGTTCGTGCTCAGAACCTCGAGATTTGATGGCTGGTAGACCCCAAATACATGACGAATTAGACCTAAAATTTTTGAATAAATACTGTTCTTATCACTAGCAGTCTAGGGTTTTTGGAATGGCGTGAAAATTGAATTTTCAAATGCATTTTTCTTTTTCCTCCATTTCTTCTACGACTAAAAGTTTGTCAGTAAAGGGTCATTCCATTCCAAAACACCAAGTGTGGCACCCACCCTCTCAATTTTTGTTTGAAATTGCAGTCAAAGGTACATTTATGTGCTACAGAGGAGTCAAAAGGAAAAATTCAAATTCCATTCCGTTTTGAAGTATGGGCTCTGAAAGTTTTACGACTGGGACTATAATTGTGATTCAGAATTAATAAAAAACTTTAATATAATTATAGCATATAATCATTAGTTTCCACTTGTTGCTTCAATAAAATCCAGTTAATTTCTTTTCTTTCTTTCTTTCTTTTCTTGTGCATCCCCCTAGTAAAATAGGTCCTCAAATAGTTGCATGGTTGACAAATGGACTAAAGGGACTATACACATATAGGGTGCTTATTTGAATGCATACACCCTGATCTGAAGTTTCTAGCTTGCAAAAATATTAGCATACACTATACCAATCACTGTGATAGAAGTTTTGTTTTGTATTTTTGATGTCTTCAGTGAACAAATTTGGATTACAATCAAGCAAAATTAAGCTCATTTGGTTAAAAGTTGCTGAATTCCAGAAACCTTCACTATAAATTGTAAGTATTTGGGATTTTTTTTCCATCACTACAGACACTTTAGAGTTATCAGTATCCATCCAAAACATGTCCCAAACAATTTCCTACATGACATGTTAGGTGACCCAGTCCAATTTTCCTAGTACTTTTTTGCACTCTTTCCTGGTAAAGGTTTCTGAATTCTGCAACTTTTAAACAAGTGAGCCAAACTTTGCTTCATCTGTTTTACACTGAAGGCATCAAAAATACAACAAAAACTTATATCAGCAATGATTGTTATCGTGTATGTAATATTTATTTCAATGCTAAACTTCATACCAGGTGTACGCATCAAAACAGCGCCCTCCTACGTTTGGTTCCCATTTTAGTCCATTTCGCACCATGGCAACTATGTGAGTATGAAAGGAAAGATTACAAATTAAATTAAGCAAGAGATTTCCATATAATGGACAGACCCATTTAAGTAAGGCCTAACATCAAATTAACTAACATGTGATTTTGTGATTAATCCATTTATACAAATTTCAAAAAACCATTCTGGTGTAATCTATTTAAAATGAGGAGCAGTGTCCCATTAATCCAGAATATAATCATCACCATATTATTTTATATTATCAATTTTTCAGCAAAGAACTGTTTCCCCAATAGAAGTAAAGAATCATTGAATTTATCAGGAGTATCTTTACATACCTGTGATACATTATTTGTTAGTGGACGGCATGGAACCTGAAGATTTACTGTTAGGAGAAATCAACTTTTAATAGTTGACAGCACACTTTTTAGCATTTCCTACCTTTTCAATTAATTGCATTACTACGTATTTTTTTCTTTTTTCATTATTCATATTATACCTTTTATTTCTTAATAACTTAGCAGTCTTCCACACAGGATTTTTTGGTTTGTGGAGCCTTTTTATAAATGTACTCTATCCTTGGTTAATTGAATGAAGTCCCTTTTAATCCATTCATGGAAGTGGTGAACCCTTAACAACTTTTCTTTAATAGGTGCAATGTTTATCACAGTACATTATTGAACATTTCTTTCCACACACTCAATGGCATCATTGACATCATCATAATTCAAAGCAATCTCCCAATTTTGTATTTTTAATAGAATCAACAAAGCATTCTTATTAAAGTTACTACTCCATTGACCCTATACTTAATTGTTTTTATATGGTAATTTAGGTTTTTTATTTTACGTACCAGATAAATTAAGGAGTGATCACTTATACCAAACCTATGAACACCAGAGTCAAATACAGATTAGGATTGGATACTAAAGCAAGATCAAGCTTTGTTTTGGTAGTTTCAGTAACTCTTGTATAATCATTAATCAGCTGTTTCATGTTACAATGAGCATCAGATTATTATTTTAGTACTATTACACTTTTTACATAATCTAAATTAAAATCACCAACAATTATCACATCCTCATACATGGAAGTGAGTTTTGAAACACTGATCTAATTTCTCAAAGTATGAAGCCTTGAGTCAGGTGGTCTGTACACTGTACCAAGGAGAAGAGGCTTTAGTGTGAGGTCATTGATTTCAACCCAGAGTGCCTCACCATTTCACATGTAATCAGACTTTTTCTTTCTTGTAAAATAATACCCTCTGTAACATAACATAAATATAACCACATGTTCCCTTTTTGTTCTATCAACCTACAAAACTGAACCCACAATTTGAATATTACTATTAACATCAATCTCAGTGTTTAGCGGAAGCCAAGTTCTGTAAGGCCAAAGAATATCAATATCATTTTTGATCAGTAAAACTCTAACAATGGTCACTTTGTTACGCAACTTTGTATGTTAAGATGAGCTATTTAAAAAAACCTTTAGACATTTACAATTATAATCAATAAATGGCTCATCACAATAGGAAGTTCATTGAGAACATGCTTCTTAATAAAAAGCAACGAATCACCAACCAGATGATGGCCAAGCCAACCCACTCACTGTCATCGATAATACAACCAAAACAAGCATATCTACAAATATCAAGCTTATGTATTAATGCATCTTCTGCTTGTTAATCATTGATCAGCACGACAATCATGTTTTGGTAACAAGGAAAATATTTCTAGCTAGATTGTCCTTTAGATATTTCAGGATTCAAACGACAACGTTTCTTATAATGAATTGGAAACCCACTGACATCTATTCGATAATAATACCACTCACTACAATGTCACAGTAGGAATACCGAGCCTGAATGAATCATACTAAATGTGTCCATTTGTCAGTCATAATTGTATCAAGGAAGATTAGACCAGGCTGGATGACCCTTGATCTTTGGTTGTGCCTGTGACCTCTATAACATTTTGCCAAACTTGCAATTGGTAGCAAATGGGTGCGACTTGGGAAGGCTTACTACTCCACCAACAATATTACTTGCACTCTGGCAACATTTAATGGGATTTTAAGTAAGGGTTCCCCATGCTTGGTCACCTCCATCCATATCTGTGATTATGAAATTATTTTGTTAACCCTGATCCTTAACTCATGCAGGTTTCCAGAGTGCATGTAAGACCCAAGTTTGGTGTCATTTGAACAACCAAAAAAATTAACCTACACGGAGCTACAGAATTGGGTTGCTGTGTCCATCTTTCCAAAAAAAGTCAAACTACAACATCTACTGTTTACCGCAAATGAGAAATGAGGAGAGATAGTCAAACCTTATTCTTTAGCATCTTGTCCCTGCTGTAATTGGTTCAGTAGTTAAGGTTTGATGGGGTGAGTTATGGTTTCAATGTCTATAGGTCATCACTGTACAAGTGATACATTGCACAAAATACTCTGGCTAAATAGTTCTTGGACCTGACTACGTACCTGTTTCTCTTGCAATATTTGTGCTCAGCAAGCAATCCAACTTGGGGAAGACATGTCCAAATAATTATAGCCCATTCTAGGCTTTTGGAGAGAATACAAGTAAAGTACCCAAAATGGACAAAGTTTCCCACCCATAGTTTTCCCAAATTTATACCCCAAAAAACTGGATTCTCTTTGACTTAATATAATTTTTTTTCACAGTCGGTCAAGTCAGGCCAAATTTCTCTCTTAAAATATTTAGTCAGTTATTTTTTTTACCGTAATAAGGCTAAAAGTTTTATTTATGAGAATTTGGAGCTTAGATTAATATAGCCTTTTCCATATGTGATCACATTAGTCTGCACAGCAACACAAAATACTAATGGACTATCCCGATACAATTGTTTTATATTTTCACTTTCAGACTAAACTTTTAAAATCTTGATATTAAATTAGAGCATGGTCAGTTTTCCTCATCAAAGGTAAAAATATTAATTTGGTTATTCCTTTTCCTTTGAATAGATTTTCTAAGTGCATTTATTATGCATGCAGACTCGATTTTGCTTTATCATAGGTGGAAAATGGAAGTACATGACATTAAGTCAACATCAATCTCTTGTCCTTAATTACCTTTCTGAACACTCAAGGGGGAAAAGGAGAAAGAGCATAGAATCTAACCTACTTGAATAAATAATAATCACTAGTCCTTTGCAAGTAATTTAGGCCAACTCTTGTACGCAGAAAGGCAGAAATCAAATGCTTTTATTACCCCCGTTTTATGACTGAATCTCACTAAATTTGTGATAAAATATGCAAGGGAACGTACCAATAATCCCACTAATTCCCTTGGTTCCTCACTTTAACTACCTTACAACTCCTACTTGAATGTCAGCAGCTCATCATACCAACCATCTCGTTTGATTCCGTTCCAGAAAGAGGTTTGCCTAAATGCGCCGCCAAAAATGGAAGACGTCCACTTAAACCCTGACAAGTGTGAGCAAATTTTTTCTTTCCTAAGGTTTCTTCCTTGCATTTGTTATACCTCTAGAATTAAAAAATGCAATTACTATTCTAGAAACACCATCAAAGAAGTCCTTGAATTGCCATCATAGCCAACTTGCTGCCGCTATCCTAACCTTTTCCACATCTGCCTGTAGTCCTTATCAAAAACCTCCTTGAAAATTCTTATTGTGTTAACTGACAGAAAATAAAAAAAATAAAAAACTTTAATTATTAAAAAAATATGAATTTTGGTGCTGTCCATTTCTTTCCATTTGGTAAAATAAATTTTGGACTATGTTGTGAGTATGAACACAGGGAGCTAAAGGGAATGCGTAACCTACAATCATTGAAACAATGACTTCAGACTTGTAATATGACTAGTGGTAATTCAGAAAGAAACGAGGGCAGGTCATTGGAGCAATCGTAATTATTGAACCTGCTTTGGAGAGATCCCTTCTGCTTGTGCCACTTCCGATTATTGGACCAAGCGCCATGACAAACATATTTTTGTGGTATAATGATTGCAGGGCAGCACCAAATCAAAACCTTGATTGCAATCGCCTTTGTTTCACAACACAAATCTGCTTTTTGAGTGCCGACCAGGAAGATGCATTATGTAGATTTGAATTGAGCATCTGTGACGACATATATTTCCTTTGATCATGCATCTTGTAAATGATGCAATGTTAGATTCCTCTGGGAGCTTTTAGCAAAAGAAAATCATCTCAGTTTAGTTTAAAACCGGGCTTAACCAAACTACAAAATAAGAGGGTAAAATGGTTAAGTTTGAGTATTCAAATAACCAGCACCATCTGACACATCCCAGATTCAACACAATTGCCTTTGATTTTCAGGAAGTTAAAAATGGCATCCCACAGATGCCTGTGCATTTAAATCTTTAACAAAACACTACAAACACACACAACCTTGCTTCTCAGTCTACAAATGCAACCAATATTAAATTATACTAAAACCTAGTTCAGTTCACCAAAACTTTAAAAAAGTAATTCTCAATCATGTCACAACACACACATCCCACTCATATCCTATAAACATTTACGCCAATTCTTGATTGCCACATTCTATCTCTATGTGTTGACAAGCTTGTTACTCAATTACCCAGTAGAAACTCCTCTACCATATGCAGTTGTTTGAATCCTGCTTAGAATTTTGCATACCTGTTTTCTTGTTACTCAAGCTACATGCACATCCCATTTATTTGTTTTTCCTTCCTCTAGTCCAAACTCTAAACGCTCAAACAGGCCAAGCGGATATTGTCAATGTCCTTTTATGTCCCTGTACTCCATGCCGGCTACTTGAGGCAGGTTTAGAACACTTGAATAAGCCTGGAATAAGCTCCTCCAAAAAATCTGCGATTAATTTGCATTTCCATCATTAAACAAGCTCTTAAAATGACTATTAATTAACTACTTACTAAAAAATGGGGTGTTAATTTCAATCATTAAACGATGCAGTCTGGTATATTTATCTCAGCATTGATTTGTAGATCAAATAAAAACATTTTGTCTAATATTTCTACTTTCATAATTGATGGTAACAAAAAACTGTTTTGACTCCTCTCGTAACAAGTATATTTGGACTACCTTGGCCTGATGAGCTGTCGAGTGGGTGGGTGGACAGCATGATAATCCTCAACACTACTCTCGAAACTCTATACCAGAGCACAAAAGAAAGGAGAATTTTGACACCAGTTTATTCAATAGAATGCTTACTAAATAAAAAAACACTTACTATGACAGACAGCCATTTAAAAGTGACATATTCAGAGTAAATACAGACATCACAACTCACATCTCACTCATTTAAACACATTCTGAAATAAACATATCATATAAATACTAACAATAATGGAAGAACAAACTGAAACTTAAGTCTGCGGTAAAGGTTACATCTCGGAGGTAGGATGGCCAGGACACTAATCTGGATAGTTTGAATAGAAATGATTCCAAGTGCTATTTACAATGCTACATTTTCCATGCATACATAACAGACATTGAAGGTCAGTTGCTCAGACACTTCATTTAATAAAAGTCACAAAGTCCAATTTTAGTTTCTATGGCTGAGTCTGAACAACAAACCGTAATGAAATAGAGTTCACCTCCACCCCTTAATTTTGAATTTTAAGGACCTCTTAACGTCATCACATGTCTACGTAACCGGAACACCCCGATAAAACTGTTTGTCGCAACACCCGCATATACCCCCATGGCAATGTCACTGTAAAATATTTCCCAATTTTCTTCCTTGTAGGTTTATTTGTCTTGAGCCAAATTACCTCTGAGCTACACAGCACTTTTCTTGAAGTGGAAAAAATCCACACTAAGCCTGGGATTCTAAAGGTAAAAAGAGACAGACCTTGACAAATGTGAAATAACAACCTTCATTCAAATTGTGCTTACAAATTTTGTAATTTCAACATGCAAAAGACATGTAACAACACAGCACTTATTTTCACTCTCTTAAGGGGCACTCTTTTGGGAGGAGGTATACATAAAGCGATAAAGATTATTTTAAATCTGAAGTGAAAAAAATTAAATACTGCCAGTAAACTTGCATCATCCCCCTGGCAAGATGGCAGTCTGGAACATGACCTCAGATGACCTTTGACCTTGGTCCATGACCTTTGACATTATCCACACATGAAAGAACCCCTATTGCACCTTAACCCCGAGTCTAGTGTAAATCGGATTTGAACTTTTCGAAGGAGACGTGAAAAACAAAAAGCTAACCAAACTGGAACACACACACACACACACATACAGACATGCGTGTTATCGCAAAATCCCCTCTGCTTTTCAAGCCAGGGGATAAACATAAAAGCATTGCATTATTCTTTCATACAGCATTATTTCTTCAACACAACAGCAGACATCACATAATGTAAATGAGGTAAATATTGTAGACTGATTGCCCATTACAAAACATTTTTTTTATTTACATTTCAGTTAAATTATACTAACTAGTAATAGACGTGTGTCTAGACACATTGGCCTTCATTCAGCCTGTTAAAACATGGCTCTGCTCTTTAAAATATATATTACAATATAAAAAGGTCAAACATATTTTATAAAGAAAAGTAATTTGGCTACAAGAATTTCGTCAACTAGACAGACAAAAAAAACACCGGATTCCACCATCCAATGTACCGCTGCAAAAAATTACATGCACGCAAAATAGCAGCGAGCGCAAGAGAATTGAGAGTGGGAATATTATAAACGACGATGGCAGTAGGTGAGTTAGGTAAGTTGAAACTTGCCTGACGTGTTGAAAATAGGAAGCTTTGAACAGCGTGTAGCGCTGACAGTACCATCAGCATTATTGTGGTGTACCTCAAGCTAAGCTGCATTATAATAAAGCAAGAGAAGATTATCACCAGGCGAGTACACTTAGTAACTCTGTGTTACTCACTGACAGGGCTTTGTACACAGGCTTGTTAGGGAGAAATATATATTCATAAAAACATCCTATATGGGGGCTGGGGATGATTATGAGGGGTTGGATTTCAAATTTAAAAAGGAAAAGAAATAAATAAAATGAATCTGTACAGGTGTGTGTAGCATCTTGCAGAGTAAGTTTTTCATGTCATTGTTGTATGATTTGCTTTCACATTTATCCTAAATTGCAGTCTGTGTGCTCAGTTCTCATAGATTGTAATATTTTAAGCAAAGACATATTGTACTGGGGAAAAACAGAAATGGCCATAGAAGACAATTTAAACAGCTACCCATCTGGCTTTGTTGAAAGTATTATTTGATATTAACTTCAAAATTATCTCATGACTTTCCCTTAATTAAATTGATATCACCAATTTTCCAAAGGAGAGAGTCACTAATCTGAATTATTAATTATAATTATGAATAATGTTACTCATGCACGTTTTTGACTTCTACATGTGTTCGGTGTACGTGCTTCCTTGTTTTGGATCACACATCCTTTACCCTTAGTCTGTCCTTGTCCCTGTATCGTTATGTTCTGTTCGTTTTCTGTCCTTGTCCCTATATTGCTATATGCTATAACTTCGATACATTTTATTTTTGTATCTTGATGGTAAAATATCAAGTTTTTGTTCTATATAAGTAGGGGTAAGATCAAACGCTAAAGCCCCCTGGGGTTTATTTTGATCCTTCCCCGTTCAGACTTGTCTTTATAATACTCCTACATTGCTTCTTTACTGTGCCATTTTGTATACACTTGCCTGTTGATTATAATGTAATCATGCTTAACCTATATTATTATTATTATAAAAAAAAAAAAAAAAAAAATACACAGGCTTGTTAGGGAGAAATATATATTCATAAAAACATCCTATATGGGGGCTGGGGATGATTATAAGGAGGGGTTTGATTTCAAATTTAAAAAGGAAAAGAAAGAAATAAAATGAATCTGTACAGGTGTGTGTAGCATCTTGCAGAGTAAGTTTTTCATGTCATTGTTGTATGATTTGCTTTCACATTTATCCTAAATTGCAGTCTGTGTGCTCAGTTCTCATAGAAAAACAGAATGGCCATAGAAGACAATTTAAACAGCTACCCATCTGGCTTTGTTGGAAGTATTATTTGATATTAACTTCAAAATTATCTCATGACTTTCCCTTAATTAAATCGATATCACCAATTTTCCAAAGGAGAGAGTCACTAATCTGAAGCCAATTAAAAGAAATTGGCCAAAATTCCTTGATTATCAATAGCCCAGTACATTCACATGCCTACAATCCTTTCTCCCAAACCAGAACCTATCCCCTATATTCAAATTCTTATGCTCTAGCTCTAGCATACCTTTACAAAACCATTGATGGTTCAACCTTAGTATTAGATGAACACAAATGTAAATTATAATTTTAAAGTAAAAAATACTTAACTTTATTGAGTACTACATAACAACAAAAGGTATCTACACATAACAAACAGCTGAGAACATTCAAGTGGTAATTTTTATCTCCACAGAGTACATGCAGGAAGTGGTAAAACTACTTTCTTCTCATAAGCACTGTACCCACTTTGAGCTGCCACATACATTTTGTTAATTCAAGGAGTATTTCATGACCTAAGTAAGCAACTTTGTTTATAGATAGGACACATTTCACAGTTAAGGTTTGACCTCATGGTACATACCACAGTTGGAAAAAAAAAAAAAAAAAAAAATTTATATTATCAACAATAATGATCATGTATTGCTATTGTCTAAAAGACTTGGTTATTGTATGCTTTGTATTTGTATTATATGAAACATGTTCTGAATGAAATAAAGTTGAATCTGAATCTGAATCTGAAGCCAATTAAAAGAAATTGGCCAAAATTCCTTGATTATCAATAGCCCAGTACATTCACATGCCTACAATCCTTTCTCCCAAACCAGAACCTATCCTCTATATTCAAATTCTTATGCTCTAGCTCTAGCATACCTTTACAAAACCATTAATGGTTCAACCTTAGTATTAGATGAACACAAATGTAAATTATAATTTTAAAGTAAAAAATACTTAACTTTATTGAGTACTACATAACAACAAAAGGTATCTACACATAACAAACAGCTGAGAACATTCAAGTGGTAATTTTTATCTCCACAGAGTACATGCAGGAAGTGGTAAAACTACTTTCTTCTCATAAGCACTGTACCCACTTTGAGCTGCCACATACATTTTGTTAATTCAAGGAGTATTTCATGACCTAAGTAAGCAACTTTGTTTATAGATAGGACACATTTCACAGTTAAGGTTTGACCTCATGGTACATACCACAGTTGGTATGGATAATGGATCTTGATATTTCCTGCCCATTGAGGCAGTTTCCCCTATAGTTGAAAATATGACATCATAGTAGGTGGAAACTACCCCCACCCACTCACTGGGAGCAATAGCCTCAATTCCCATGGCACAGTTCAGCCACTTCCATTTACAAGTGTACATAAAAAATACACCCCCTACATTTTTAGAATAATTTATGACTACCCAGAACATCATGAGTTCATATTTTATAATAACAAGCAAGCACAAGTTATTGAACTGTTCTTGCTCAATGAGCACATTGTAAATCATGACGACTGTTCAATTTTTTTTTTCATTTCTTGATGCAAATTGTAAAAAAAATAAAAAAAATAAAAAAATTCATGTTTAATCTCTAATAATCTCTAGTCAAACTGAGAGAGTATTGTAAACTTATTTAAAGGAGCTTGTTCTGACTGCCTTTGGGACCCCCGATTTACAAAGAAATAGTATCAATTTGATATCAAAAGGCTGTATTTTTTCTCATTGTTGTCCTGAAATTTCAGCTGGGTCAAATACCTTTTCTTTCCCAAGATACACACAAAAAATTGCAATCAACCTAACTAAATATTTTCTGTCATGAACAACAAATCAATCATCAAAACCCAGTACAACCACCCTGACAAACAAATTCCAAAGCACTGCTCGCTGTCATAGTAATTGTTTTTCTTAGCCTTCGTCATCTCAAAACAATTTTTTCCTAGGCACCATCATTTTGAATATGGATGCTCAAACTGTTTTAAATTGATAGCTGCCACGACCAGTTACAAAATCACAAAGCATCACCGCTGGGAAGTCTTACAAAACTACAGAACAGCACCGTGCATGAATAAAACATTCTCTTCAACGATAATCCACAAGCAGTACTTGATTCAATGACCTTTTACAAAATACATTGACAAATTTGAAGAGAAAATCATGTATACTGGAAGAGATTTTTGTGTGTATGTGTGCTGCAGTGCTTAAATGAGACGAAAGATGAAATCGCACACACGGTTATGCCCTGTGCTTACACTCAACCAAGAATATGCAGCTAGC
The DNA here is from genome assembly GCA_023653785.1 of Ophioderma brevispina. Classification (NCBI taxonomy): domain Eukaryota; kingdom Metazoa; phylum Echinodermata; class Ophiuroidea; order Amphilepidida; family Ophiodermatidae; genus Ophioderma; species Ophioderma brevispina. The sequence goes on from JAMKCH010018187.1 coordinate 119,824, forward strand.
TGAATTTGCTAGGGTATTATAATTTTTGTTTCTAATATAAACATCATGTGACATTTACGATATGTATTTTATGTGTTCTATAAACACATTCTTCACAATAAATGTTTCACAATATCATTCATAACTCAATGTAAGTACCTATCTATTTATACAGTATTGGTCACCCGCCATCTTATTTACAGCTACTAAATGTTTTTCTATCCTATCTTTAACTTGGAAGGAATTTCAATCAATCAATCAAAATCAAACTGAATGGTAGTGAAATGGGTAGGGTTTCCCATTTATTTGTATTCTTTCTTTAAAGGTGCATTCCGTGATTCAAGCACCTTCTGTTTTAATCATTGCTCACTAGATATCCTTGAGGAAAGTGTTTGCAAAATTTGGTTTTGTGTTATGAGCAATTGCTCGTTTCCCACGGTCCCATAGACCACTGTGCTGTAATTTTTATCCGTTTACGGACAGAAAATACAAAATTATGAATCTCTTACAGACACAACCAAATTTGCACGTGGATTTTAAGACTAATGTTCAGATGATATAAAAATCTCAACTTTTTTAAATTTCTGGAATATAAGCCGTTCGGCACATAAACCGCAGGGCCTAAAATTGCCAAATTAAGATTCACAAAGTTGTGGTAAGTTGTGTAGTGAGCCGCCTAATTAACTTCATAATACCCATTTCTACCCACAAACCAAATAGAACATATTGAACAAATATGTAAATGAGCTCATTAATATGCATATATCAACACTTTGTACGAGTAATGCTTGTGCCCGCACTACCCACCAAGTGTCACCAAAATCAGACTGTGTCTGTTGGTAAAAGTTCACCTTTTTTGGTTAACTTACCTACAATAAAAAGGAATTTCTTTTGAATCCTTTGCCCAGAGTCAATAGTAAGACGGTGTATCTAACATCAGTAACGTAACTTGGTGAACCATCACAAATACGCTTCCATTTGTTTGCAAATCTCATTTAAATCCTCATCAATGATAATTCCCATTCCAAGATAACAATTTGCCTGAAAAATACCTATACAGTATAAAGACATGTTTTATCAGGAAAGTACCAACACTGTACATAATATCCCTCCATCTGGATATTTCATCTGCATCTATTCCATTAACTTTGGATGAATAATATCAAAGAATGCAAGAGACTCCATAGTTTCAAGTTCAAAAAGTGAGTCAGTGCATTTGTGTAGGACAGGGGTTCACAACTAGTCCTTACAATGCACCACATAAATGGAAAAAATGTAGGGGAAAGTGCCAAACTTGCTTATTAATCAGTGTATTCCTAATGTATTTCTTTGTCTTTAGAGTGTGTCAAAGCGCCAATTGGTACTTGCCAAAGCGCCAAATTTGGCCCGCGCGCCGCTAGTTGAGAATCCCTGATGTAGGATTTTAAGATGGCTCCTGTCAAATCTCACAAAATAAAGGGATTGGGATGCCCTTTAGCCTAATGCCCACCTAAAGCACCAAAATTAAAGAACTGACATAACAATAAAAATAATAACAAGAACAACAATAATAATAAGCCTAACTTAAAATTGTTATGTGTCTGGTTCTCCATCTTTTGGAACTCAATTCTGTAATACATTTTCATATCGTCCATTTTTATCTTTCAATACTTGCCTCTAAGAAATCCTTGCTACACCTAGATTTTGCCCACTAGCAAACTCCAAACTCTTGCTAACCACCATTGACAGGGCCAAGATGAAATAACAGCACAATCAGACCACAGAACCCAATTATTTTAAGCTCTGCCATCTTTCCAATCTCTATGCCATTTTCTAGGATTATCTGAGGCTTGGAATTCACTTAGTACTAACCAAGATTTCCTGGGCCTTACCATTACTGTAGTCTATTCTACATGCTAATACCACACAATCCCAAAGAGAGAACAAGAGCCCATGCATTACTTGCATTATTGAATACCTAACTTTCCCTTTTAACATTCAGTGTGTCACAGAGGTCTCCCGTCACAGGGACACACAGCTACAACTAGTTCAATGTAGTCGACTACGTGATCCGTATTAATCAAAAGCGGGACATACTATCTGTTTTGACAATGTTATTTCAATAATGGATTTCAATCGTGTATTAGGAATCTTCGCTGTCAGCTCCCAGCATCTATAAAATCCGTCTGAATATTAACCTTTGCCAAGGCCCTGCACACATTGTGTGCTATACTATAAGTTTGCAATATGGAATATTTCACAATTCACACCTAGCCCAGACCATATTTTGAATCTACAGAGTAATGCATAGGCAGTACAATGCGACACATTAAATTTCTTGAAAATATCTTGCTAAATTTTTTTCACAGCAGTGAGATAAATTCCTATTGATTTTATTTAATGGTTCTGGTGTTATATACGTGTGCCTCTGGGGAAAAAAACATAGAAATCTACGCCTGGATGAAATGCCCCAGACCACCGATTTCTGTATCTACTTTGCAGTGTGTGACCATCATTGAAAATTCTTTTTCGCACAAATTCAACTGAAGTTACACAAAATGTCAATATTGATTCTGAATAACAAAGCCAGACTATTACATAAGAATGCTCCAAACCAATTTAAAAACGGATGAAAATGGATCAGAAGGTGATCCTTTATCTACCGACTGCACATGTACATCTGAATATGTGATCAAATTCCCCTTTTGCCACCTACGCTGAATGAAGATTTGGTTTGGCGGAAAAACAAGTGAGGATCGTAGAAGAGAATATCAAACTGAAAAATATAAATACGAACAACTTATTTGAGAGATGCTGGGATCATTACTGTTTGATTCTCCCTAGACACACGTTAGCTGTGTCATTTAATTTCCACCAGCAACTGAGAATTGCAAAATTAAACCCCACCAGATTCCCATTTTTCTTTTTCTTGTTTACATATGTCAGCCCTGAACATTTAACTTTTTAAATATTTTCCCCCTTCAACATTTATGTAACTTGCTAATGTCTCTCGTGCAAAACCAACTTCATTTTATTCTCCCCAGACACCCCAAGTTCAATTTGACTGTATATTACATAAATTCCGCTGATTTGTTTTATGGATCTAGCAGCTAGGTAAGGTGGCTCTGGGAGAATAAAGAAATGGATGACACGCCTCGCTACACACGGTATTTTACCTTGCATCCACAAACTGCATGTTTGAATCTAAATTATCATTTAACATTCCTTTCACACCAATGCACCCGGTTATGCATTAGTTCCATCAAGAAGCCCCGAGAATTATGTAGATATACATTAAATGCTCGAGAAAACAAAATAGACATCTTTCATTCCACCGATTGCTATGTCATTGACATTGACAGAACCCTCCACTCTCAATTCACCTCCTTATTTTCTCAGAAGTTACTGAAATGCCTATTGATTTTTGGATTCACTGTTAATTTAACTGTTGCATAAAGTTGCCTTTGAAATATTTTGGGAGTGAAATGCCCAGTCAATGAAATACCCCAGAGGGTGATTTGAACCAATCCCATAATGCATTGCAATGTTACTATACTGTACTCTACTAAACACATGGCAGTACTTATAGCCCTGGAGCTAGCACACATTTGTAACACATCTCAAGTACAAAAGGTTTGTTTGAGTGATTAAATATGTTGACAGACTGACCGGAACCCCTGAAACGTGATTTTTAAGTGCCGCAAGTGGTGCCTTAAGGAGAAGGGGCCAAAACAAAGTTTGTACAGGGGTCAAATTTGTAAATTGATCCAATCATGTTGAAAAGCACATCATGTTATGTGTCTAACCATATGGATTCAGAAAAGGTATAGTTTGTAATATGTACAGCCTAAAGTTTCAGAGTTATAGGCTAAAAACAGCAAAAATCAATAATAAGGGTCAATTTCAGTTGTACAGGGGTCAAATTTTAAAGTTGCTCCGATTTGGATAAAAAATGGTGCAAATTATTGGTGGAGTTCATAGGATTAAAATAAGGAATAGTTTTGACTATCTTAAATGCTTACTTTCCGATGTAGGGGGCACAGAAGGTCAACGTCCATTGCATTCAATGGGGCTTGATCTTGTTACCCCCCTACTTTCTTAAGCAAGCATTTGAGACCCTCAAAACTATTCCTTAATTTTATCCTATGAGCTCCACCAATGATTTGCACCATTTTTTATCCAAATCGGAGCAATTTTAAAATTTGACCCCTGTACAACTGAAATTGACCCTTTTTATTGATTTTTGCTGTTTTTAGCCTATAACTCTGAAACTTTAGGCTGTACATATTACAAACTATACCTTTTCTGAATCCTTATGGTTAGACACATAACATGGTGTGCTTTTCAACATGATTGGATCAATTTACAAATTTGACCCCTGTACAAACTTTGTTTTGGCCCCTTCTCCTTAAGGCACCACTTGCGGCACTTAAAATCACGTTTCAGGGGTTCCGGTCAGTCTGTCAACATATTTAATCACTCAAACCTTTTGTACTTGAGATGTGTTACAAATGTGTGCTAGCTCCCGGGTTATTAGGGATAACAAGTGTTCCAAAAGTTTAAGAACCACAAGACATTTCATTATCATGCTAAAAATTTCTGAAATACTAATGTTTATGGCCTAAAATTAGCATAAAAGTCAGGGGTTTTATGTGTGAATAATAGGATTTTGTGGGATCACATGACTCTATTGAAGTGAAATTTCCAAAACTGGTGCATTGTGGGATTCACTCATACACCTCATACCCAGTCAATGTCCATGTTCATCCTAGATATTATGCAGTTCTCATTTAACAGTGGAAAATGATTAGTTCACATAAAGATTTGTTTAATTAGCTAATGCAACTACAGCACCTCAAAATAAGTTTTTTTGAATTTCTACATTTGGTCATTCTTATCTTTCAATCTTGTAATATGCCACAATTTTGCATTAAATTTTCCTTCCTTATAACTCCGACCTTAACAGTAATCCTTACCTGTCACCATAATACTAACCCTAACTCAACTCTTATCCAAATTCTGGCAAAGTTAAAAGGTCCATGACCCCATCCCTCTTTATATAAATTTCATCAAAAAAAACAAAAAACAAAAAACAAAAAACAAAGGCTTACCTACATAAAATTCTGCCCAATATCATTTAGAAGATGTTTTCTTGTACAGCTCTAGCAAAAACCTCCTGTCACACCAAAACTGATAATCATACCCAAGTCCCCTTTATATTTACCAGCAATTCTTTTGTTTCAAAAATTATTGTTATTAGCTAAAGTGGGAGTCTTACTACTGCAAACAAAAGACAATCCACATTGATTACTAATTCAGACAAATATGTGGAGCAGAAATGTTGCAGCAAGCCCCCCACCCACAATAGTGAGTAATGAAATATTTTCACTGGTATCTTTTTGCGATTCATACAGACTGATACAGTAATCAATACTTCTGTAATGTTTTAATTTACAGTTTTGCTCCATTGGCTGCTTTCAGAAAGTGAAAATAAATAAACCTAACCTTCTATGCCGGATCTATGTTCTTTCTGTGAAAAGTCAATATACTACGGTCACCCCGATTTTATTATCAAGAAATTAAGTGTCGCATCTCGGTAGTGACAGCTCCACAAATATCGGGGAAATCATATGGAACAGACCGCAACAACATCGCATGTGGCTATGGTTAGCTGGCTGGCTATGTTAAAGTAATTAACTTGGAGTGAACCACCTATATATCATTAAATTTAATGTGATCTTGTGCGGCAGACTAGTGAGATTTCAGAGAAATGTACGTGTTAATATTCATTATGATTAGTAGCCTGATAAAAAAACCTGAATTTTACTAGAGGGGAGATTCAGGTCTTAGACCACAATTGTAAGGTGTATGCACATCTTACACACCTGAGGTTATATGTGATATTGACTTCCATGTAAGATACCTTATTAAAGTCTGACTCAGAGATTTCGAATTATTTTTTTGTGTGTGATAATGAAAAATAGTCAACTAGAACTAAAGATAGTAACCTAAAATGTACAATTCCGAAATTTGAGATGAATCGGATTTTTCGTTTTGATGCAGTAAACATTTATGTGTAGTATTACGTCCCGTAGGATACTGTGTATAACAAAATTTCTGGATCCGGAATTTTATAACAAAGTTGTGATTTTCTATATGAAGGAATTCGATTTAAGCTTAGCAATTTCACACAGTGATTAGTATATTGACAAGCATTATGTACATGCAAAAAACATGATTTTTTTGGAAATTGAGGGCGCCCTCCTCAGGAAATCTCAGAGTCGGCCTTTAAATATGCTCCTATATTATTTATGACAGTGAATTTGTTTAAGTGGTATAAATTATCACAGCACTTTGATTCTATCTGATGGCAACCGTATTTTCCGTCTGTCCAAAATACAAGTTGTGTCTATGTAGAAACCTAGGTTGATTTGCACCAAAAATTGTCCCACCATCAATCTATTATAATGGATTGGCTGGAAAAACAAATTTTGAAACAAAATCCTGAAAACAAAATATCTAACATTTCATTGAAAATGAGCCTATGTCACTTTAAAGGTGCAACACGAGATTTCATAAGTCAGTTGTATTTTAAAAAAAAATTGAAAGCCCTAATTTTTGCACCGATGTAAAGCTTTCCATCAAAAATATTTGTATCTGAAAATATAAAGACTGAGAAATATCACTTTGGTACAAATAATAATTTTGTATTGGAGCAAATACTAAAATTCAGCCTATGTTTTATATTGAAAAATAAGCAAATCAAAATCACATTTGTTTGGACATTTGTGGCCAAATACAAGGTAAGAAATATATTGAATGTCTTAAAATTATGAAATCACTATATATGATTCAATATACGGATGCTTTGAAATCTCTCGTTGCACTTTTAATGTCGTATCTAACACATAGTTCACAGGCAAATTGAAATCAACAAGTGACGAAACACTTCTTGCTTGCACTAGGTGATTGCACTATTGTGTTTTAACTTCATTATTCTCTTTGTCAAGTGCAAGGTATAACTACACAATTCAACAAACAGAACACATCTACAAAATAAAAAAAACCTACATACCAAAAGTGTACTTTCAGTCCTTCGGATCACTGCTGATGTCTGGATACCTCACGTACAAGGTAATCTAATTGTTCCGAGCTGTTCCTACCCCATGCTAAATTGTTTCGCGCAAACTCTTAGGGCCAATGAAAATCGATTCATAGGTTCCCATTTCACATTTCAATATTAAGGATAAGGCGACTATTTCATTAAAAAATTATTTCAAGTAATGAATGTTGAAGGTCGTGGGTTTTGACAGATCCATAGCAAGAATTCATGCATCCCTAGGTACAAATGTTATGTAACAGTGTGACAGTTTGAGTTACAAAATGAAGCTATTTCTTCAAATTTTTAACTATGCATATTTTTTGGGAAAAAAAAAGAACTGAAACTGATGCATGCCACAAAACATTAACTATCACTACTGGCCTTTTCTCCCTCTTAACATACAGTATAGTAAAGTCATGATCATCCATAGACTTTCAAGGTGGAATTCAAGACTGTCTTCAGTCTTCACAAATATGGTGTTAATTATATTTACGTAATTAAATTTCATAACAAATTACACAAGTGGTTTCCCAAGTGAGAGAAATGTTTATATTCCCTTAATTTCATTACCGTCTTCAAAACAAATGCCTTTAAAATTTTTTAAAAATTAAATGGCAAGAAAGTGGTCGCGTGGTAACTTGAAAAAAAAATCACACTTCATTCCTTACGCCACATACCACACGCACATGATAATTGAATAGTATTTAAACTGTTCCACCCCACACAAATTGATTTCCACGCTGCCTCCCTCTCTCAGAAACAGAAAGTATCGCCCAAGTCCGCATAACTTATTGATTGTCCTTGTAAAATCAAATTACGCATGCTGTATATAGACTCCAGTGCCACTGCTGCTTTCAGTTATGACACATAGACTTGTTAACATGTCTGTACAGAGGGCTTGGCTGGACACAGCTCACTATACATTAGTTCTAAATTTAAATGCTGATGTGCATTCAGTTGGATGAACTGAGCTGCCATACATTTTACCCCGGCATTTTACTTGGATGTTCATAAAAATTTGCACTGTTTGTGGACAAATACAGCTATGTAGATTGCTGTCTTATTATCAAGACATTAATTAAAATGATTTTTTTTTGGAGGGGGGTTAAATTTTCAACATTTAGTCCAGGTGACTCCGAATGAGTACTACCTGCCTATTGGTCACAATGGAACTTAAATGATTTTTTTAGCCAATCGGCAACATGGTACAAATGGTGGTAGGAATGAAGAGGACTAGAGCTTAAATATTTGGAAGCTGGCTTTCAATTGGTTATTGAAATAAATATTATACTGTAATTAGCCAATTAGAAGTGCTGTTTTAAAGGCAAGTATAGTGCTCAGGGAGTTAAAATTCCTGAGCACTATATCTGCCTTTAAAAATATATATGCCTGTATTAAAAAATACATGATGCTTTCTGTATTGACTATCATTACTATGACCTTTAATATTCCTATCATCCCCGTCAAATTCAAACACAATGACAAAATCTGACCGACTAAGAATACAGAGAGGAGGAAATTTGACAATTGAACGATCATCATCTATAACTTTGAGCTATCGTCATCTATAACTTGTCCATAACAATGCTTGACATTACAGAATAATCTCTTGTAAAAACAAATGCTCATTTTGGTTATTCCTATTAAGTTATTTACAGCTCTTAATTTTTGCCTGCATCGGCAATTTCAAAATTGCTGTCATTGGCCTCTTTGGATCAGTTCATGTCGTGTACTATGTGGTACAAGGGTCTCATTGGGAGAATCAAAATAGGTGACCCACTTTAAGGAGAGCATTCTAGGAATTTGTATTATAACATTTCCTATGAATCATTTTTTTTGCTACAAGCTTAATTTCCTGGTCATAATCCTGTTTTGCTTCATAGCCCAACCATAGTAATTTGAAAACAAATATGTGAATGCGTACAACAGCCAGAGTCTGTTGAACTGATGGATCATGTGCCAGATGATAATATTGTTGAATAAATATGTCGTAAAAATGAGTCCTTGGTTAGGGGGTTGAATTTGACTGCTCCTTAATCATCACATCACACATACACTTGTTGTAATAAAATATAGTTCTAACCCAGTTGTCAGCCCCTAGCATGGTACCAAAGGAAAGTTATTCTTTCTAGGAGGCATCCCTGGCTATTTTAATAATATAGCCAGATGGCCTATTTTTAAAGAGATGAAGATGGAGATAAAGATATAGGGCAAGAGACAGAGGGCAAGAGATGGAGGGCAAGACTGAGAGATATAGAGATAATAAAAGACAGAGAATAAAAGACAGAGAGAAGAGAGAGAAAGAGAAGAGAGAGAGAGCTTGTGAAACCGTAGATGTGGGGACATTTTGGGACATTCGCATGTTTTTCACTGTAAAAGTGGGGACCCAAATGCATAGTAGGGACATTTTGATGTCCCCACTTTTATGGTGCTACATTTTGTGGAGAAGATTTCTTTCTTGCTTAGTGGGGTCCACTACAAAGTCCCCGCGTATATACGGTCGTTTACACAGTTTGAGAGACCGGATCGAGAGAGATAGGGTTGAGGTGCGAAAGACTTTATGAATGGTGGGGACCCCCTAAGGACTCCACATAGGGGGTTAAAAGAAGTAAGGTCCCCACTATGAGAAAGAAGATTGGAAAACCATAGTGAGAGCCAATTACATCAAATAGAAATAGGGGCGCTTTAGCGATTATTAACGATTAAAACATGATATTCCCAGGGGTTAAAGGCTTCTCACTACCCTTTGCATAGTGGTGAGTCCCCACTATTACGGTTTGGCAAGGGAGAGAGAAGAGAGAGAGGAGAGAGAGGAGTGAGGGAGAGGGAGAGGAAGAAAGAGAAAGAGGGAGAGGGAGAAAAGAGAGAAAGAAGGAAAGAATGAGAGCAAAAGCAAAACCAAGAGTGAGAAAGTGATTAAAGAGTAAGAGAATGAGTGAAAAAGAGTGAGAATGACAGAGAATGAGGGAAAAATGGGCAAGAATGAGACTGAGAGCTAGAGAATGAAAGAGTAGGTGAGAATGAAACAGACAGGCAGACAGACTAACTGACAGACAGATGGAGACAGGATGTGAGTGACCTGATAATTGAAAAGTAGCAAAGTGAATGACTCAAGTTGTTATCAAGTGTTCGCCTTTTCAAGAAAGTGTTATTTCACTCAAGAAGTGCATTTCCTCTCACCTTGAATATATACATATATAAAACATGTCTTCCTGGAATCAAGGAAATGTGTAAGGGGAAAACCTAACCACAGGGAGGGGGGTTATGTTAAACAAGAGAAATGCTTTATTGCATTGTATTGTTGTATGGCTCCGACTTTTCATCACAATATTTTTATATAAAATATGTCTTCCTGGAATCAGGGAAATGCGTATTGGGGAAACCTAAACACAGAGAGGAAGGTTATGTTAAACAAGAGAAATTGCATTTTATTGTTAGGCTCTTCACAATGAATTTTTAGTTTTCCTGTTGCCGCCCGCCCGTCAATGCCAAGTATCCCAAAATAATTAATTATTTTTCATGAATTCATTATTTGTGTTTTCCTTAAGAGTCAAGATTTTTTTCCAAGTATTCTGAGATTTTTCTTACACAAATACCTTCAGAATTTGCTTTTAAAAAATGCTTTTCCAACAGCACTTTTCACCCGACATTTTATTAAAAGTCGGAAGTTTGGAGGGTCGGGTGGTAAACCACAAAGACTTGAACTCAACATGGGTGGTCTTTTCAAGTTGTGCAAGTCAATTAGGACTTTGTGACTACACATGATGGGTGCCATTTACAACATTTTTTTTTCAAAAATGCGGACCTTAGTTCCCAGAAAGGATGTTATTTCTGTGGGCCTGTTCGGGTAATTAATAGGACATCTAAAATTAAGTCGATAAACTCAAAACAATACAAAATTACATATGACTAAAATTTGTGGCGGAGTACCAACAATTTTTATGGTTAATCCGCAGGATGATAAAATTTTGGCGGTTACCAAAATTTCTACCTTGTTTAAATCCGGAGGCTTACCCATTATTTTCTTATTTCTTAAACGCTGTAGAAACCAATAGTAATTTGGCTCTGTCGGTGTGTTGTAGTTTCCAATATTTTTTTTTTTATTTTATTTTTACAAAGTTGGTTAAGAGTGACCAGTGAAATAAAAACTTAACGTGAAGCAGAGAAATGACTGAGTATGTACCCAGTAATACGCACTGTGATGAAGAAACTTCAGTAGACCAGGTGAAAATTGCATTCAGAAGCATCTGCTAAGCTGACACATGGAGTTAATTACAACCCTTTGCACCTTTCAATTACATATTCACTCAAATCAAACTTTTAGTTTATTATGTTTTCTAAAAACAGGAAAGAGATTGAAGTGTGAGTGTAGATAACTTGCTAGGTAGGTTAGTTTCTGTTATCGTGTTTGTTTAAAATCTTATCTGTGATGAGATGATTGGAAGTGGAAAATTTGTATCGCGTTTTTTGTTTGGTTTGAACCTGAAAAAAATAATGAATATGATTATGAAAGGTGGACGCCCCACATATTTTAACCTGCAAAGGAAACTAAAAATCCATTGGGAAGGGCCTTATATGGCTCCGACTTTTTCATCACAATATTTCATGTGCGTCGGCGCAAGTTGGGCTAGCTGGAGGAAAACAAACACTGTATGATCGTGTACGATTGTTTTCTTTGCTTCTTGATTACTCGCTTGAGAGAATGCTTACCCAATGGGTACTGCTGACAGTAGGCTGTCCATTTTTGGTAGAACCTTTTCTGTAAATTGCGAGTTCAATTGCCTCTTATGCTGCATGTAAGGAAGAACATTAACGTTCTTTAATTTAATCATAGTAATCCCCTCAGGAAAAGGCTACGTACAGACAACATTGTACGGATTCTCCTTTTTTATTTCTATGATTCATGTTGATTCTATTCCAAACGATGTGTACTTTTTATAACACAAACCCAAACAGAGAAGCCATGTGATTTTAAACTGAGAAAAAAATATTTTCCTAAAATGTTTCAACTTTTAAAGTAAACACACAATAATTCAAATAATATTTCAGTCATGTCATCAAAATAAGATTTAAAAGAAAAGACAATTCTCTTGACGGTGGGAGTTCGAAATATGAACTATTTTATTCCAAATTGAGAGAGCAATGCTATTTTGATTACAAGCCAAAAAATTTTGCAATTCTTCCATGCATCTGCTTTCAAATGTTGCTCATTGTATTGCTTGAAAAACTTTCGGATCGCCCAAAGAGGTCCATGCTCCTTCATTGGAGAGGATTGCATATAGGCAAAAGGATGTTTGCTTACTTCATTTTAATTACTTAAAGCCACGATCAGTGATTTCTTCACAATGTCAAACACCCTCGCCGCCCCGGCCGCCCCCTCTTTTCCTCCCCGTCCCCTTTTTTCCCTGTTGCTTGGCCTGGCCCTTGTTGTCGTCCAGCCCCTCCTCCGTGGCTCAGTGTCCCCTGCCCGTCTTGTCCGCCCTTCTGCTTTTTCTGCTTGTTTCCTACGCCCCGCCGGGCTCCCCCCCCTCTTTCCGGTCTACCCATCGTCGTACCTGGCCTCTTCCCGCTGCTTTCCCCTGCTTTTCCTGTCGTTTTCCACCCCCGCCCCGCTCTCTCCGGTGTTGCTAGGCCCTCACCCCTCGCCCCCTTCGCGCCCACTGGACCTTTGCCTTGGCCCCCCTCCTTGCCCCCCCCCCCCTCCTGTGCCCGCGCGCGGCCCCTCGTGCCGCGTCTCGCCCCTGCCCTGATTTCCTCCTCGTTCCTTCTGTCCCCTTACGCCTGCCCTCCCCCCCATGGGGCCCTTTTGGGGGCCCTTTTCCTCCATCCGCTTCTTCGTGGGCCCCCCCTCTGTGCCCTCATCTTCCCGGGCCCTTTCCCCTTTTTCCCCCTGCGTGGAGAGGCCGGCACCGGGGGCGGGCGCGCAGTGCCCCCCCCGCCTGCGGCGCTGCTTGGCTCATGCATCAAGCCCGAGCCTCCACGGCCGAGGCGCCTTGCGGTTGCCCGGGCGCGCCGCGTGGACCGACCTTACCACTGAACCCCACCTCCTTTTCATATCACTTCCCCGTCTTACTCACCAGTGTCCAGGCACTTCCTCCTTCATTCGCCCCCATTGCACCACTCCCTCCCATCTCACGCCCTTTTTCACGCATTCAGGAGAAGACTTTTTTGGGACGACAGAAGAGACACCACGACACACACGTAGATCCCCGCGAGAAAGAAACGCATTGTCGTAGTACCCAGATACCTAACTTCTCCACAAACCCCCCTTGGCCGAGCCCTCTCGTCCGTGACACATAGTTGTCGCTCCCTTGGAGGCTTGCACCCGGTCTAACCCCCGCAATATATTGGCTCCGTAACCCCACATGTATTGATCGGCTCGCTTTTCTGTCGACTCATCCACCTTCACCCCGTTCTTGCGACCTATACAACATAGTACTCGTTTTACTTTTTGTTCTCCATTGGATTCGGTTTATTACACTACTCGACTCGGCGCTTTGGCGTGCCTCTGCAACCCACTCCTTATAGGTTCGAAACGAGAACTCCCCAGTCCCTTATCCCCTCTTATACGTCAACGGGCTTTTGAACCGTCTTACTTTCTCTACTAACCCCCGACTTCTTCCGAGGGCAGTACCCTGTTCCGCATTCGCTCCCCGCACCTTCTGTCATGATCGTCTACCCCATCCGCCCAGTATACCACGGGCGGCCTCGAATGCTCGCTGTCTGCGCGTCTCTCCCCACCTCCCGCGTAGATGACTAGCCTGTTGCGCCATTTGGCCCCTCTCAACATGACAGTCTTGTCTTCTTTTATTGGATCCGCTCCCTTGGATGATTTCCATTTGACTAATTTAACACCAGATCATTGTGTAGCAACAAGCTTTTTTTGGGAAGCCCAAGGGTGTGCCCACCTCACTCGCCGGACCCTCACTTCCGCTAGTGACACGCCCCTGTCTAGCTGGCTATCATAACTCAACATTACCTCTTCTCTTGAGACGTTCCACTCACCGTATTGACGTTTTAAATCACTCTCAATTTCCCACTCCTCCGCTTACTTTATATAAGCCGCCCCCGTCCCCTCACCCCCCACCCCCCCCCCTTTCATCTTGCTAGTCGCTTATGACCAGCTGACATCCCATCGTCCCTTTCATACCAAGGGATATCTGTCCGACCCTCATTCTACCACCCATTCCCTCCGAAGCTTTCCCCTTTTCGTCTACGGACTGTTCTACCTCATCTTCGGTCATCCGCCCTTTCGGTACCCACGTGTGTACTCTTCCTTCGACTCTTCCTTCTTCTTACCACCTACTCGCCGTCAGCACTCTTATTGCACCTAGGAATTCCCTTGATCCCGCGAAATCGTCATGTACCTTAATGAGAAAACATGAACGCATTTCCAATAATGTTAAATGGGTCATAAGGGCCATTAAACGCACAGCTATAATTGAAAACTCAAGTATATGATCGTTTTAGACAGTTACTTTCATAGCCATTATAAATTAAATGATTGTATAATATCTAGGCAATGTTACTACAATGAGTCCTTCTGGGTTTACACAGAATCATTAAGGTACAGTCAACTTTTTGTAGTGGCAAAACATTCTAGGAAATGATCACATAAGACCCACGGTTTTCAGATCCTGGGCTATTTACATTCCCATTTATGATTATATTCCAGCTACAATGATTTAATGATATCCTTTCTTCACCTTTATATGTAATGTATACAAGAACATTAAATTTACTTTCCAATATTGCTCCTTTTCATGAGACAGATTGCCAACCCAGTTTGCTTACATTAGTAGGTAGCTAATGGTGATTGCGATTGACTATATTTGAGCATTGCGTAACTACCATGTGACTAGGCATGTTTGTGATTTGTGGTAATGTAATAGTGCTGGTTTCAAATATGGCAACCACAGTAAGATTTCAGCATTTGCTTTTAAATTTGTTCATAAGATTTGGACCTTCATATACCAAAAACTATCTCTATAAACTAGCAAGTAGAAGGAGGTAAGTATGTCAACATCACCCAACACTACTTTGTCATTTAGCGTCACAAAGATGACAATTCAATTCCTTTACATTCATATCCGCGGTTATACAAATTTAGAAAGAAGCAAAGCCCTGTTTAGAAGAGAAGAAGGAAACCCTACTACCAGGAAAATCCGCGAGGCCGAGTATGGGACTGGAAACCAAACACACAGAAATCGCAGGCCCCAATACCCATTGCAAAGCACCGGAAGACCCCTGCAAACACCGGGAAGACCCCCCCTGCCCTGGCAACCCCCCCACTAAATGGCAAGGATAAAGAAATATGAATGTGCACTAACAATGGGATGCTTGTTGAATACCAAACCATCAACTTAATGACATGGGATAGTCCATGCTGATAGCTCTGTAAACCAGTAGCTCCTTTTTACAAAGTTTTTTTATTACGGATACGGACAAATTGTGAGGAGGTATTTTTTTTTATAATTAAAAGGAAAATCATATGACTATTTGCCCTAACGTGCTATATACTGTAACAGCAATTTGGGATTTATACCAAGTATCTATCAAATTTACATTGTGGTAAACATACATGTTAAAGCCTTCTTTGATATAACAAATTGGATGGCCACCAATATGGACACTAAGACATAATTTATTATGACACATTGGAAATGTTTTTAAAAAAGATCAGGGATGCATGGTTGAGAGAGTTCGGGAAATATGGAGAGATGGGTGGGGGAAGGGAGCAATTTTGGTGATTTCTGGATGGTTCCCGGTGTTTTGGCTACTTTGTGTTTCAATAGTTGATGAGCATTTCCTGCAACAAAATCAGCTATCTTGGCAGTCAAAATAACAAATTGTCAAAATAACAATTTTTACACAAAAGTGGACACTTGCATGGTTCCCAGATGGTTTCTGGATGGTTCTCTGTGTTTTTGGATCATTTGTGTATCAATGGTTGTTGACCATTGCTGGAACCCAAATCAGCTATTTTGGTTTAAAATGATCAAAATAATAATTTTTAAAGAAAAGTGGACACTTCGGATGGTTCCCTGATGGTTTCATGGCGGTTCCAGGGGTTTTTGGTTCCTTTGTATTTGAATGGCTATTAAGTATTGTCTGAACCCCAAATTGGCTGTTGGTCCAAAATGATCAAAAATATTTTGAAATAAAAGTAAACACTTTGGGTTGGTTCCCAGATTGTTTCTGGATGGTTCCCAGTGTTTTCTTCTCCTTTGCTATCAATGGTTGTTGAGCAAATTGTGTGGAACACAAATTGGCTATTTTGGTTCAAGATGGTCAAAATAGTGATTTTTCAAGAAAAGTGGATACTTTTTGGATGGTTCCTGGATAGTTTATGGATGGTTCCCAGTGTTTTCGGGTCCTTTGTGTAATGTGTTTCAATGCTTGATGAGAATGCCTGGAAACCAATTCAGTTGTTTTGGTTCAAAATAGTCAAAATAATGATTTTTAAAGAAAAGTGGACACTTGGATGGTCTCAGATGTTCCTGGATGGTTCCTGTTGTTTTTTTGGCTCCTTGTGTATTAATGGTTTGTTGAGTCGATTGCCTGAAACTCAAATTGGCCATTTCTGTCCCAAATGGTCAAAATTATAATTCCTTAAAATTAAAATTAGACACTTTGGATGGTCCCTTAATGGTTCACAGTGTTTTTAGCTCATTTGTGTGCCAATGGTTGATGAAAATTACCTGGATCCCCATTCAACAGGTTTTGGCTAAAAATGGTCAAAATAATTATTTTTTTAAAGAAAAGTTGTCACTTTGGATGGTCCCAGAATTTTTCTGGATGTTTCTGGTGTTTTTGGCTCCTTTGTGTATCAACACAAAACCAAAATAGCAAAACAAATTGCCCATTTCCATCCAAAATGGTCAAAATAATGATGTTCAAAAGTGGACACTTGGATGGTTCCTGGACGGTTTTTAGGATGGTTCCCGGTGTTTTGGCTCTTTTGTGTTTCAATGGTTGATGAGCACTGTCAGTAAGGACTTAGTGATACACATGATGGGTGCCCATTTTACACATTTTTTTTTAAAAATGAGGACCTTTAGTTCCCAGAAAGCATTTTATTTCTCTGTGGCCTGTTCTTGTAATTCATTAATTTGACATCTAAAAATCTAAAGGTCGATAACTCAAACAATAAAAATTACATATGACTAAAATTTGTGGCGGATTACCAACATTTTTAATTTGGTAATCCGCAGGATGACTAAAATTTTTGGCGGATTACCAAAATTTCTACCTTGGTATTAAATCCGGCGGATTACCACATTATTTTTCTTATTTCTAACGCTGGTTAGAAACCAATAGTTATTTTGGTCTGTGGTGTAGTTTTCCAATATTTTTTTTTTTATTTTATTTTTACAAAGTTGGTAAGAGTGACCATTGAAATAAAAAACTTAACGTGAAGCAGAGAAATGATTGAGTATGTCCCAGTAAATACGCAACTTGTGATGAAGAAAACTTCAGTAGACCAGAATGAAAATTGCATTCAGAAGCATCTGCTATGCTGACACATGGAGTTAATTTACAACCCCTTACACCTTTCAATTACATATTCCACTCAAATCAAACTTTTATGTTATATGTTTTCTAAAACAGGAAAGAGATTGAGTGAGTGGTAGCCTACTTGCTAGGTAGGTAGTTTCTGTATCGTGTGTGTTAAAAATCTATGTGATATGCATTGGAAGTGGAAATTTGTATCTCGTGTTTTGAACCTGAAAAAATAATGAATAATGAATAATGAAAAGTGACCGCCCCCAATATTTTTAACCTGCAACAGGAAACTAAAAATCCATTGTGAAGGGCCTTATATGGCTCCGACTTTTCATCACAATATTTTCATTGCGTCGGCGCAAGTTAGGGCTAGCTGGAGGAAAACAAACACTGGTATGATGTGTACGATTGTTTTCTCTTGCTTCTTGATTACTCGCTTGAGAGAATGCTTACCCAATGGGTACTGCTGACAGTAGGGCTGTTCCATTTTGGTATGACCTTTTCTGTAATTGCGAGTTCAATTTGCCTCTTATGCTGCATGTAAGAAGAACATTAAGTTCTAATTTAATCCATAGATAATCCTCCTCAGGAAAAGGCTAGTACAGACAACATTGTACAGGATTCCTCCTTTTTTTTCTATGATCATGTTGATTCTATTCCAAACGATGTGTACTTTTTATAACACAAACCCAAACAGAGAAGCCATGTGATTTTAAACTGAGAAAAAATCTATATAATGGCTTGGATTCCATGTACCACACAATATTCAAATAATATTTTCAGTCATGTCATCAAATAAGATTTAAAATGAAAGACAGTTCTTCTTGAAGTGTGGTAAGCCTGGAGTTCAGAAATATGAAATATTTTATTCCAAATTGAGAGAGCAATGCTATTTTGATTACAAGACAATTTTGCAAATTCTTCCATCATCTCTGCTTTCAATGTTGCTCATTGTATTGTCTTGAAAACTTTAGGATAAGCCCAAAGAGTCCATTATCATTCATTGGAGAGGATTGCATATAGGCAAAAAGACTTTTGCTTACTTCATTTTAATTACTTAAAGCCACTATCAGTGATTTCTTCACAATGTAAACAAATCGCTGCCCCCTATTTTCATCAAAGTCCATTTTTTGGCACTGTTGTATTGGAAATTGTTGTAGTAAAGACCCCTCTAAGTGGCTGAGTGTAACATGCCGTATTTGTCAAGAAATTATGATTTTTATGCTTTGTTTACTAATAAAAGCCGGGATCCAACTTTTTTAAGGTCTAAAAATAGTCGTAAATGGCATCTTCAAGACTGCTTTAAAATGCTTAAATGTCTGTTTTTCACAAAGAAAAGTAATATAAGGTGTTGATATGACCTAACACTAGCAATTTAGAGACAAACTGGACATTTTGAATTTGGAAAAACTAATTGACAAATCCTGTGAAGGGAGAGGAAAATAGTGCAGAGTATAGACCTGAAATGATAATAATAGTCATTATGTAAAAATTAATAAGAAAGAAAAAAGTGGGAGCATGACTCAAAAAACTGGGGAATTTGGGGGAAATTTATACATACGATATAGTGGGAAATCTGTGACTATCTTCCCGGGAAATTTACATTTTTTCAACCCCTGAGTGGGAGGGAAGGAAAAGGGGAGAGAAGTGAAAAACAGAATGAGAGATGGATTGATCATTAATAAAGAAAGAGGACTCAAGGAGAGAGAAGAGCATGAGCTTTAAAGGAGAGAAGTGAGAAAGAGTGAGAAGAAAGAGGGAGAAGAGCGATGAAGAGAGAGACAGAAAATCGTTTAAATTTTCAATTACATGTGCATACAAAATTACCTTTGCAATACCTAGAATCCCTAATGTCTCTATTTTACCCATCCTTGTTTTTTTTTCACTTGGAATGAGCCATTAGATTTCATTTGATATATTTAACACCATCTCATTTGTAGACAACCTGGATAATTTGAAAATTTGACGCAAACCGAACCTGCGATCATGTGGGGAATTTTGTGGATAACGTCATTACATGAGAAACATGAACGCTTTCCAATGACTGTGAAATGGGTCTAAGTCATTAACTCACAGCTATAATTGGACACTCAGTATTATGAGCGTTAGACAGTAATTCATAGCCCATTATAAATTAAATATGTATAATATCTAGGCAATGTGTAGCTACATGATCATTCTGGGTTATCCCAGAAGCAATTAAGGTACAGTCAACTTTTTGTAGTGGCAACATTCTAGGAAATGATCACATACAGACCCACTGTTTTCCAGATCCCTGGGCTATTTACATTCCCTTTAGTATATATTCCCAGCCTACAATGGATTTAATGATATCCTTTCTTCACCTATTTTATATGTACCTTAATACAGACATAAATTACTTTCCCATATGCCATCATCTTCCATGAGACAGAATTGCCACACAGTTTCTTACCATTAGTTGTTAGCTTCTGGTGATTGCGAGATAATCATTTTTAGCATGGGGACTACATGTTGACTAGGCTGTTTGTGCTTTGTGGTAAATGGTAACCTATGCTGGTTTCAAAATATGCAACCACAGTAAGACTTTTGCATTTGCTTTTAAATTTGTTCCATAAGAATTTGGACTTAATATACCAAAACTATCTCAACTAAAATAGCAAGTAGAAGGAGGTATAGTATGTCAACATCACACCAACACTACTTTGTCATTTTAGCGTCACAAAGATACAATTCAATTCCTTTACATCATTATACGCGGTTATACAATTTAGAGAAGAAAGCCCTGTTTTAGAAGCAGAAGGAAACCATACTACCCAGAGAAAACCTGTACGGCTGAGTATTGACTGGAAACCAAACACACATGAAATCGCAGGCCCAAATACCCATGCAAAGCACCGGAAGACCCCTGCAAAGCACCGGAAGACCCCCTGCCCTCCCAACCCCCCACTAAATGGCAAGGATAAAGAACTATGAATGTGAAATAAGCAATTGGATGCTTGTTGAATACCAAACCATCAACTTAATGACATGGGATAGTCCATGCTGATAGCTCTGTAAACCAGTAGCTCCCTTTCTTACAAAGTTTTATACTGGATTAATGACAAATTGTGAGCGAGGTATTTTTTTTTCTAATAAAAGGAAAATCATCTGACTATTTGCCTAACCTGCTATCTACTGTAGACAGCAATTTGGATTTACTACCAAGTATCAATTTACATTGTGGTAAACATACATTGTTACAGCTTCATTTTGTATATAACAAATTGGATGTGCACAATATGGACACTAAGACATAATTTATATGACACATTGGAAATGTTTAAGCTATATAATAAGCTTAGTATTGTAATAAATCGTTTTTCCTTTGAAATCAAAACATTTGAATCAAAGTTTTGTCAATGTAAGACAAGAATGTAATATCAAAACACAGTGACCAGATACTAAAGTAGCATTTTACAGACAAAATTATGACAAAACAGCAGAGATATTGTGTTAGTTGAGCAAGTTTTTCCTATATTTTGCAATATGTAGTCTACTCCCTGAGAGTGTTGAGTCCAACAATGAAATTGCACCTGAATAGGGTCATGGGATCCCACAAAAATCCTATTCTTAACACATAAAAACTACACTCATTTTAGCCCATAAATTGTTAATACTTAACTTGTTTCATGCGGCAGGCGGCTACAGCTACCCATTAGATTAGTATTTGTCATTTTGTTTTTTTCTTCATATAACATTTCAAAATTATTTATTTTCATTGGGCATATTCAGAATAAGCATTGAAATGCATTTAAATGAGTAAAAACAAGCCTAGTCTTTGTTGTTTGTTTAGAAGGCTTTCCAAATGACCTGCAAATATTTGGAAAGCCATCTCAAATGCCACTTTATTATGTGTTATATGTGTTATAAATTATACAGAATTGCCCAGTTTGCAAAGTGTTAATTTTTATCAAGATCATGAAATGTTTGGTGGTCCTTAATCTTCGTGAACATTTTTAACCCCAAGTACTGACACATGTTTAGTACAGTACAGTATAGCCACATTGCATTGCATTATGGGATTGATTCAAAACACCCTCTGGTCTACTGATTAAAAGAATTATATGATTATCTATCACAAAATAATTTTATTATGATGCAAATAAGTGCACATGTATTTTTTTTTCCTGTTTATACTTTCTTGAAAATGCCTTTAATCAAATTTCCCGTTCTTGTCTCATGCCATCATGTCATTCAAATCAAGACATGATTTGACATCTCCGTTAATATTTCCTTTATTCCCATGGGTGCTCAATAAAGCAAGACCATCACATGTGCAGTTAAGTACCATGGATACGGGTTGAGATGCCACATATAATAAAGTATGACATTGGTCTGTCTGGGTTCAGCTATTGAAATGGTCATGTCTGGGCTAATTGTTTTGAAATACAATATTTTGAGTCTAATAACTGGCTTCAAAATTGAAATAAAAATTAGTTTGATGATGCTGTACATGCTTACATGCTGCTGTAGTGGTCTTGTGCTTTTGGTAATAAACTAAGGCCTCTGGACTGTTCCCGGTTAATTCTTTAGAATGGGCACGAACACGCTTATTTTTGTCGATTACCGATACAAAGCAACTAGCAGGCAGACACTGTTTTTGCACTTACCGAGGTTTAAGCTCCAAACTAATTAAAATATTACAACTGTGCATGCTATAGCCCATGCTGTTTTGAAAGCCATTTTGAAAAACTGCAAAAACACTGTGCCCGATCTTTGCGACGATAAACTTTCTGCATAAACCACATGCCTGACGATGTTCTTGGATGTAAAAGGATCCTTTTATAAGCGAGGGTCGCCTGGCGAAATCAATGAGAAAGTGCTGTAAGTTTTAGGTGTAATGGGCTTGGGCAGTACACATCTAAGCATCCACCAGTGAGCTTGCTGTTTCAAGATGGCCGTCCGACCTCTAGCCTTTTATTACTCTATCTCTATGGTAATAACATCCAACACAGATCTCTCTTTCTTTCTCCTTCATCTCTCTTTCACCATACCTCTCAGAGGTGGAATAAAGTGGTAGTTATAAGATAGGTAGTTGTCATACCCTTGGCTCTTGACCCCTACCATCAATCCACTTTTTTTAATCTAAAGAAAACTAGGCAGTTCCTGGGTTTCGCGATCACCTGGGTTTTTTTAAAGCACTCCTTGTTTGAAAACCGTTTTTCACAATTACCCGGCTTGTGGGGCATGTATCCGCTAACCAAACGAACTTAATCTGGCCCAGCCCAAGCTACACCTACCCATCGTGAACGTACGACCTCCGAGAAAAAGGGCAGACAGACAGACACACAGACAGACAGACAGATACATGTGGCCTATTATAATATAGATACTTTCTGTAGACATGGTAAAAATAGTGGATGCTTTCTCACTGTGCAAAACTATCAGTAGTGTAACACAGCGACTTTGCAACACTCTCCAAATCCATAAACAGGGAGGCCCTCTGGTCACAACTCGCCACACAGTGGGGCCCAAACATCTTTGCCTCCTAGACCTTTAAATTCACTCCTGATATCTCTCACCATAATTCAACATTCACAAGAATATACAGATAAAGAGATATATTTTGAAATCCATGAAGCATTTTTAGAATTTAAGCAGGGCATGTAACAAAAACCACCTCAAACCTGAAAAACATTATAAACCTATATATATGTATCAATACAGTACTGTACTAAGATCCACTTTATTTCCTAATCTGCATGTAGCAAACATACTACATATCAGTATATTCATTCAATATTGAACTTAAAGGTGCGTGTTCCGATCGTCTTTGGGACCCCCTGATTTACCCCGGAAGTAGTATCGATTTTGATATCAGATGAAACTCATGAAAGGCCGTATTTTTTCTCATTGTCGTCCTGAAATTTCTATTTCATTACCAAATAAACAAAAAACCACCGTTTTAATGGTTAACCATCAATATTAGCACTGTATTGAATAGGGCTTTGCAATATGCATTATTGCTTCTACCATCAAAACCACAAGTTTGTTTCCCACGGTATTTGATGGGGTGTACGTGCTAGTGCCAGGCTCTCATATCAAGTAGAGAACACCATAGACATAAATCGGAACAAGCACCTTTAAAATACTTTATGGTACCAAGAGGTACCAGCTACAAATCTTCCAACCCTATACATCAAAATTCAACAAAACAATTGCCAATTACGATGAGTGCCCCTAAAGCAGTTACTAATCCATTCCCAAAGATACATGATTTTACACCAGCATGCCTACATCTCAGTGAGAGATAAATAGACTTTTCACAACTTGTTAAATTCCTCTGAAAATGTCTTTCTACCCTGGCAAACCATTTTCTCGAAGGATGGCATTTAACAAAATGGAGAAGACATAAACGCCCACCAAAAATAACTTCCAAAAAGTGCCCTGGATGTAACCGAAACAGTGAAATGTATTTAATATGTGCTACAATTTGTTTTTGTAAATTTCTGAAAAAAAACAATTAAAAAATCATGTCTTTGATAACAAAGCTGTGATGGAATCAAAAACAAAAACCAAACACCAAAAAATAGCAGCATAACAACAAGGAAATAGAAATTGTGAGTACTTCACCATGCACCCTAAAGAACCAATTTTGGTGTACCCCCCAAAAAAAAAAAAAAAAAAAAAAAAAAAAAAAACCCCCCCCCCCCCTCCCCCCCCCCCCCTCCCCCCCCCCCCCCCCCCCCCCCTCCCCACCCCCCCTCCCTTTCACACATTGGTGAGAAATTGAATGCTGGGGGGGGGGGTTTCCCTGAAAATAATTACATTTTGAGAGTGTTAAAATTTGTCCAAACTGCAAATACAAAAATTAGTTGGAGAAGAGAAATTTACGCATGTGCTTTTATTTTTTTAGTAAATTTTCACCCCCCCACTAAAAAAAACCCAAAAATGGCCATCATGTAGTGTCATGTGGCAAATCTGATTTCACAGAGCTTGGAACTTCTTTTCGGGATGGGGGGGGCGGTTGGTAAAAACCTTGCTATGAGATTGTTTCCAAGCAATGTTCACAAATTAAAATCATACCAAAATTCACAAAAATAATAAATACAAATAAATGTAAAAACAAAACAAATGGTTTTGCCGTTATTTTATTTCTGGCATATATTTTTACTACCTATTCATACATAGCGAGAATAATTGTGATTTCAAGTCATGGCTATAAAACCTAGGTACTATTCTGTTAGTGCTCAGTTCACAACAATACACACACTGTGTACACTTCAAATGACTCCTGTGTTTGATATCGAAAACGTGATTTTATTCATTTAGCTAAATCCGATCGCTGTACGTGCAAGCTCTCAATCATTTTGCTACGGTCAGCAAAGATAACAGACACAACCATCCCTGGTGTGATGGAGACTTTTAGTTCTGTCTGCTAATCTGCATTCATACATGAGTAGTTTTTCTTCACATCTTGCACCACAAGCATGGTGAAGCAGTAGGACAACAAAACACGGCATCCATTGGCTTTCTTATACAGACGCTATCAAACAGAAATCCGGAGCCAATCTTGCCTGACACCTGCATTTCCAGTCTCCCATTATATTGTGGTATATTGTGCAGATCAAATTCTGCTATGGCTTAGTATATGAAAGGTAATTAATTTAAGCAAATGTTCACAGACAGCAGGTTTCTAAATCTATCCCAGAAATTCATTGCAATCTCTACGTTATTAATCCTCCTTATTTAGCACCCAATAGGTATAAAAGGTTTGAAAACAATCGCGGAGTTTTGATAGTTCCTAATCCACTCCATCTGCGCCGCAATGATTGTGAACGTTGTGTGTGTCTTAGGTTGATTCCAATTTGCCTGGAGGTGGATCTTTAATAAATAGTCCTATTTCTCAGCATTTTTGGTAACAATTTGTTATAAAAATCGCAAGGTTTATCTGTCGTGTATCAATTAAGTTAAAACGCCTCATGAATTTTGTTATTATCTTTTCCTGGAAGATGACCAGTGCACTCAGGTGTTGAAACAAAAACATCGCAATATTGCAAAACCCTGGCCAAACTCTAACTGGCAACCTCCGTATTATAGCACGGCACTCTTGCCAATTGAGCTAACAAGCCAGGGTTGGTAGAGGATGATAGATTTTAATCTAAAGGTAATTAAGTCCAAAGTGTCCATCGCTTTCCTAGCCGGATAGCATCAGAATGGTATCTTTTACTACCCAAGTTCACATTCGCCATGTCCGGAAAAGATTATACCGGTTTACAAAAATTATTCTTGTACTACATGTTAAAATTATTCTGTACTAATGTTAAAAATTTTCATCATCACTGAGTCTCAAACCAATATTGGCATCCAATTTCACCTGACTGGATCTGCATCAGATTACCGGTTGCAGTCTACGGGTTTCACAATGATCGCCTAGATTTGTAGACATTGTATGTATAGCAGTCGTCATATGAAGTCAAGATTAATACTTCAATTAGTGCGGGTAAATTTTGGGTCAAATCAATTGATTAGCAGACGGTGAAAACAAGTAAAAGTCATGGCGGTCAAGACTAGAAATTCTTGATTTCGGAGCATTAGTAAAGAGTAAAAACAAGGCTGCAACTCGGAGAAGTACTGAGACTAAGATCGCAAGCTTTCGACAGTATTTAGAGTCCAAAATGAGAGAATATGGTCTTTGGAAGGTAATTTGGAAGGCAAGTCTTTACCAGTTCATGACTGAGTTACAGTACTTTTCTTTATATTCAAGTCAGATTCTCAAAGCATAATAATGATAAAATTGAATGGATTCTTTTTGCACAATACACACAATACTTTTTAAAACTCATAGCTCGACCAATATCTTTGTGTATCATGCTCAACCCATTTTATTTTACATTTTAGCTCCTACTTTGCAAATGGCTGTACTGAATGATCTCAAAATTTGCAATCAGATATTTTTGGGTATATGCTTTCATGTGAGGGTCACCCACCTTTGTTTATGCTAATTTATTCAAATTTGGATGCTGGGCTGTCTTTAGTGAGACTTAAAACAGCTCATAGTCTAAATTATGTAAATATTATTCATGTATTTTTTTCATATTGAATGATGTGTTTCTTATCCCCATATCTAGTCATACATATATTTCTGGTTTGTGAACATTAAACTGCTGGAAAACCAAATCTAATTTGACAACACAACCATGGCCCATCCAGCCGTGTTCTGCGTATCCAGTAAATGTCAACATACGATCACTTCAGACAAGTCCGGTCCTCATAAATGCACATACGTGCTACTAATCAACAATCATGCCACAGCCTATACCATCACTGCTACAGTCCAGGTCTGTCAACACGATGGCTAACAAGACTCTATGTGTGTGTATGTATGTGTATGCATGTATGTGCATGTGTGCATGTGCATGTGTGTTTGTGTTTTCTGCACTTGGTCGAAAGGTCAGGGGCCTGAAACCAATTTAATGACATGATTATCCGCAATCCGTTCTGGCCTAGAATCTGTAAGCTCGCCGCTCTTTACTTCGCAGAATTTAAAAAGCAAGCGCAGGGCATTACATGACATTTACGCAAAAGGTTGCTGTCAATTTGTAAGACAAACTTGATTCAATTATGTTTCTTATTTTGAGTATTATATAAACCTCTTAGAAAACAGAATCTGACAAATTGTCCGACTACGAGGCTAAATGGCTAAAACTACAATAACAATGCACGCTGAAAAATGGGCTGGGAAGAGAGAAGTAAAAAGAGGAAGTTTAAGAGGAGGTTTAAGATGATTACAACAACAAAAGGCTAAATAAACAAGGCGGTTCTCGAACCACAAAGGTCCCCCGCCCGTCGCGATAATAAATATAATTTTAATATCACAGGGAGAATTGTGATGGAAATAAGTGGTTCTCAAACCACTGAGGCTGCTGCCATAGCAGTTGCAATTTGACGGTATCAAATGTTGACTACATTGACCATACAACTATTTGTAGTTATTTGACCTTAGATGACCCTACTTGACCTTGAAATGCCCTTCACAATTTTCAGTTTAGAAATGTTGACCCATCCACAAAGTTTCATGACCTACCACATGTTGAGGTAGTTGACCTTGAATAACCCCACGACCTTGAAATGACTTTCCAAATTTTCGGCAATGAATGCATACTATACCCATCAGTTTTCATGACCATACTACCATGTGTATGGATTTGACCTTGGATGACCCCACATGACCTTGAAATGACCATCAAAATTTTTGGCACTGAATGTTGACCACACCCACCAAGTTTCATCATCCCACCACATACTTAGTGATTTGACCTTGGATGACCCCACATGACCTTGAAATGACCAAAATTTTTGGCACTGAATGCTGACCACACCCACCAAGTTTCATCATCCTACCACAATTGACAAGGGCTATAGCAATTTAATTCCATTTGACCTTGAATAACCCCAAATGACCTTGAAATGACCTTCAAATTTTTCGGCACTGAATGTTGACCACACCCACCAAGTTTCATCATCCTGCCACAATTGCCAATGCTTATAGCAATTTAATCCCATTTTGACCGCATTTGACCTTTGACCCATGCCACATGCCCCACCTCCGAACTCATCCACCGTCTACTTGGGTGACATCTATGGTGCGAAGATGGACACCCATACTTGCTTAGATCAAAAGATATCGTGTTTACAAGGGTTATAACAATATATCCTATTTTTGACCCTATTTGACCTTTGACCTATGTCACATGACCCACTTTACATCCAGCCAAAGCCTACTTGAGATGCATCTATGTTGCAAAGATGGACACCCACACTTGCTTAGATCCAGAGATATTGCGTGGGACGCACGCACACACACACACGGATGCAGGGCATTTCTATAGTCCCCCTTTGCCAATTAAAGCTGGCGGGGGACCAAAAACAATAAAAAGTTGTTCACCTGCAATTTTTCTTAAAAGAGGGCCTTTTCATTTTAGGCAACCAATTGCACATCTGACTTAATTTGAAGGTCCAGAGCACACAGCTGCCATGAATTATCTTCTGTGAATAGTCACAGCTTATTAAAGTAGGGAGAATACTCATGTGAATTATTATGTCTGTGAGTACGGACAATTTTAACATTTTAAAATCATTTTTTGTTCATTCAAGCTTCGCCTAAAGTTTACATCCAGATCAATAAAAGATAAAACTTTTTAAATACAACTAAGTCATGAAATCAAAGTTAGGGTTCTAAAAAACAAAAAAATTTAAGATCTATGTGATTCGCCCTGGAGGAGTACTCAACACAAATGACCAATTTTGGTATAGTAATGGGTTTTTTCAAAATTTTCTCAAATTTGTTGAAAATTTGTCAGAATTCTCAATCGGAAGCAAAAAATTTCTAAACATTTTTGGAAAATTAGTCAAATTTCCTCATCTGAAGCCAAAATTATCAAAATTTGCTTAAGATGTCAAAATTTTGAGGAAAAAATGACAAATTTGGCCAAAAATTTGCATCTCTGGTATAGCTATGGGTCACTCTTTTTGGCAAAAATTGGTATTGCTATGGGTCCTACTTCCAGACTCTCAGAGGCACGTCCTTACCCAAACCAAACTTGAGACTATGTAAAAATGAGCAACCTTCAAGTAAGAGTCAATCACCATTATTTCCTGGTATAGAAGCAGTTATTTACATCTACGCCATTATTCATCTTGTTTTGAGCTCAGACGGAAAAGGCTCCAAGACATATATACTTCAACTTTATCAAAACAGTGATAATATCCCTGTGAAACATCATTAAATTTTAAATTGCATAGTTCAGGGAAAAGGTCAACCCACTCAAGGAAGAAGTATAAGTTCTAGCTGCAATAGTGCAAACAGCAAGACTGGACATTTTATGTTGTTTGTTCATTGCACTCTGTAAGAAGTATGGAACAGACAAAAATACTCATTCTTCAATGTGATTTGGTTCATTCACTTTGATCGTAGGCCATTGTAATTTAATTGTTGTCTCAAAGCTGCCATGCACATTAGAAAAAACATGTACATTATTTGTGCTCAAATTTCTGGTTTCAATTTTTTATATAAAATTAAAATATATATTTTTTTTATACAAAATCAAGAAAGATCTTCCGTGTTGGTATTCTTCCGTGTTGGAGAGAGTCAGCAATGCCAGTGCCACAGCCCCTCCTCCACCCCAATTTAAATCAACACTGCTTTAAATAAACATCTTTAAATAAACAAGTCAATGTTTAATATTTCATTCCCTAACCAAGGCATCTATCGTGCTTTCTCATTTAAAGCATTCAAATTAAAAACAGCCCATACACACTAACTGGACTGGACAAGAAGGCGCTAGCAGCACTTTTTTTTCTGATGACCTTGCCGAAAGGCTAACCTATTAAGCTCAAGTGGGAAGCTCGGAAACTGAACGCCACTGCGGTGGACGTAGGTGTAATTACAAGCAGTAGTGATCCTTCTGTTAAGAGCTGATTATCTCTTCACATTTACTGATTATCCTGTCAACTCCTTCATGACACTGGTTGTCTAATTATTGCAGTGTGAAGTGTCAAGAGGTGACAACCAGCTACGTGCCCGGCAAAGAGTCACACAGAGGTGTCGGGGTAAATCCTCTAGTGTTCAAGCTTTTCTCTAACTGACCGATGAACTTAAACTATTGTTACAAAAATAGTAGGTCATTGATTGAATTGACGAGCTCTGACATCAAAGTGTAGATGGGTGAGGGGGTTGAATGACAGTGTGTTAGCCAAGAAAAAGGGATAAGTAGGGAAAATGTATCATTATAATAATAATAATAATATATTGGTTTTTATAAAGGCTGCCACCAAGTACTTTGCAACTTAAAATGGCATTTGAGACATTTTTGCCCCACTATTTTTTCTCACACACACACATACACACAGCATGCATGCATGCACATCAATACACATTCACTCTCTCTCTCTCTCTTTGGTAAAAATATCAAAAACAAATTGGATAATAGCTCTTGTAATAAATCATTTTTATCCACGTTTGGCTCATTGAAATCCATTGCCCAAATGATACACAACTTAAAAATCACTTGAAGGCAGAGAGGTTTTGAAATATAAGTTTTTGGGCAAATTTATTAATTATAGTAAACTAAAATTAAAATAGTCACCTAAACTGCTCAATTCCAAAGTGTAAGATGAATCAAATTTTGTTTTGATGTTGTTAACCTATAATAGGTAAACCTATTGGGGAAATGAGTTGGCGCAGTGTATCTTCCCTTGCCTTTCACCAATGAGGTCCCGGGTTCGATCCCCGGCAGGGACTCGTTCTCGATGGCTTTATGTGAATTTGGTTTCTCGATCCATACTCCTTCCCGCAGGTTTTCTCTGGGTACTCCGGTTTCCTCCTGCTTCTAAAATCGAGCTTCTTGGCAAAAATCTGTTCTGGTATTATGGTTTCTCTGATGTGTTGAGCGCCTTTCATGGCTGCCGCACAGCGCCTTGAGCAGGTTTACGTGGATATGTCGCGCGTTAAAAATACACATTATTATTATTATTATTATTATTATTAAAAGTAGAGGATAATATGTATAATTATATTTCCTGATCTAGATTCATGAAGTGCATCAATTTGAACTTAGCTATTTTACACATTAATTCGTATTTGGACAGGCATTATGTACATTTAAATACGTATCAATTTAGAGGGTGGCATCCTTGTGAAATTTCTGAGTCCGCTTTTACCTACAAAAAATACATTTTAAAAACAAAGAAACAAGGCTCTACACACAGACACAGACTACATCTTCTTTAAGCAATCTGAAGTTGTAAACACCTTGCTTCTTAAGCATAATCTCTTCAGCGATGGCCCCAGGTGTGTATCGGTATATTCCCTCATTATCTTTATTATCTAAGCGACACAAGTTATTCCTCAAACTTACACGGCAATTCTGTCAAGATATTCATCAAGTCAATTCCATATGTTGTACTATTGAGATAGTTATCTGACAAGCTATTGAACTCTTAGAGTGCATTGTTCTGCTATAAGCAATCAAGCGTGTCCAGATCTCATCATTAATGTTGCATGAAAATGATATACACAACAAGCATGTTATCACAACAAACGCGGGTCCCGCTGTCTGTAACATCTCTATAGCAGATGTGTCATGGGATAAATACCTTGGATACCGTACAGCTAAATGTTTAGCACAATTTTCTACATTGTCTGAAATACTGATGCCATATTTGAACTCTTGGTTTCAGCACATCAAACATGCTACCATGGATCAAAACGATTTTGGCAGGCTTCATATTTTTTTTTTGGTGTTGTAAAAACGGCAAAAATATAATTTAAAAAAAATAATTAACTATACATCATCAAATTTACATTTGGTACATGACTTAAATTTTGAAAAAGTAATAGTGATATAATTTTTGACTTTCAAAAAGTATTTCTAGTGAGATCCCGCTTTAGGTTAAAAGTGCAAATGGTATAATTATTTACAAGTTTAGCAAATTGTACCACACATAATATTATTTTAATTATAATCAGACATGCCACTCAGTACCACTCAAAAAGCCTGAAACTGGTGGAAACCCTGTGAAAAAGTGCATAAATTTGGCCTAAAAAGCCCCCAAATCGGCTGAAAATCAATAAAAATGCGTAAATTTCAACAAACAAATTCAGATTTTCCTTTAAAAGTGGCATCTCTGTATAATATAAAACTGTATAAAATTTTGAACTGTAAGTTGAAAAAGCGATGGTTTCTTTGAAAATGTTTTTGCTTTTGGATCTTTATTTCATATTCACAGCTCTAGAAATGTGTGTTCAACCCATCCAAACTACATGCAGCCAAACAAAATTAAATGCAACCCAACCAGACAATCACATAACCCAACCAAATTAACAAACCAACTTAACTAAATCAAACTTAACCCAGCACACTCACTATTAACAACAACTCCCCTAACTTATCAACTCCCCAATTAAACACAACCAACCCAACCAACTGGGCCAAATCCAAACAAAACAATTTTCAACCCAACTCATCCCAACAAAATTAAACCCAACCAACCCCATCAAACCCAAATCAACCAAATTAAACAAAACCAAACAAAATTAACTCAACCAAACCCAATGTAACCAGATTAAACACAACCCAACCAAATTTAACCCTAGATGACCCCTACAACCTTCCTGGGATATGGAATGATCTTGATATGTAATATTGATCTTGAATTTGGGCAGAAAATTTGTCAAAAACCTTTCCTGAAACAATTTCAAAATAGCATAATAGTCAAGTGCAGTTACATGCATGGAAACAACTCAGTGTCCATTTTATCATAAATACAACAAATCTGCTGTCAATAAATCATCAAAAAGATGATCTTTCCACTAATAAAACACTCTCTGAAGCCTGCAAAAAAGGGAAAAACATTTAAAATAATGTATTGCGACTTTGCCCTTGATTAACTCCAGTAACATTCCTCCATTGTGTCATTAGCATTTCAAAGGTCTCCTATTGAAAATCGATAGAACATACCTCACAGATGCCAATACTGTCGGTGTCATCTGTAAATTGGATTCAATCTCCTGCCCACCTGCCTTGCAGGGGCAAGCTTTAACCAACACTGTCATGTCAATATCATGTTATAATAAATACATTAATATGTGTGAATGGCTTCCATAAATGAGCTCTGTCAGCAGGGTTGTATTATTGGATCCTTATAGAACATTGGCTTTTCAGGAAGAACAACTTTACCACATTGTGATGCTTTTAATCCAGGCTGAGTATGATTATGTCTGCCATGTGTTTAGCTCATATAACAAGTTTGAGGATTTTGTTTTTAATGTGCTATTGGTGAGAGATGACTGTGAATGTTGCAGCTATAGTGGCTACAGTATAAATATGTTATATACCACATTGCAATGTACAGGAGATGGCACAGTTTACCCATGTTGGTAATACAAGTGAGGCACAATATTCTCAAGGAGTTTAACTTTAAACCTGGGTTTAACTTTAAACCAGGGTTAGTCCTTCAGGATCCTTTCATCTTTCAATATACTCTGAAAGTTTAATGGTATAATAGGAGAGAATTTTTTTTCATGGATGGGTGGGAACAACCCATTCATAAAGTACTAACCCTGGTTTAAACCCGCATCTAAAGTTAGACTCCCTTTGAGAAATACCAGCCAAGGGGTTTAGGTTTGAACTGCATGCATGATACTTCAGATGCATGTAAGATAAGCTAAATGTGCACACTGCACACACTGCAATGCTTCCATGCCCTGTCACCAATGCACTCCTACGTCAACAGTTTAGTAGTCACTCAAACATCAAGCTCATACATGAGCACTTTTGCGAAAGTCCCCCAATTATCACTAAAGTGTATGTGATTGTGTGGTCATCACATGAAGAACTTCAAAACGTGCATACAAAGGTATCATTCTGCCATCAAGCCTGGAAAAAGTGCGGGAAATCTTCCTATTTGGAGGGAAATTTTTGTCATGTAAATAAAGAAATATGTAAGAATTGAAGGGAAATTTTGCAATCTTGTAGGGAAATTTTGATTGTGTTCCCGCGAAATTTGGCAATTTTCCAGCCCTGTCTGCCATAATGCCACTTTCCCCCTTATTTGAGTTCCTGTCATGAATTCTTCAATGAAGGAATGAACAAGCACTTTGAGAGTAGCCTCCAAAAGAGACAAACAACTCCAACAGAACAATCCCTCAAGACATGGCCACTTGAGTGAGTATATTTGAACCAAAACAACAAGTTCTATGTTTTGTTATCGCCCTCAAACTTCTAATAGTTGAATTTCAAATCTAAACCAGATCCCTATCCTTTTGACTGCATTTTGAATGTGACGTCAATGCGTCGTCCGCTCGGTAAACACTTAAACTAATTGCAGGGAAATTATTCATAGCACCAAGAATTGTCGGTAAACAGAAAATAATTGCCATTTTGTAGTGGTTAATGTCCGAACGGGTCGTAGGCAAACAAATGCCAAGTACTGCATTGTACCCTGTATATCGATGTCTGAAATCTAAAATTTATGTGATGGCCTTGCTACATATTTTGTTGTTTCATGAATTATGTGAAGGGGGAAAGAGAAATAATAATATGTCGGTTACAATTGGCTGTAAAAACATATGGAATTCATGGAGCGGTCTCTTATGCCACAGGGAAGTCTGAACAAATGCAAATCAGAAAAATAAAGCAGTATTTCTGAAGTGGGACGATAAAAGGATTATCAGAGATGCGATGTCAATAATCGACTTGAGGCAAATCTTACTGTACACGAATATCAAGCAAAAAGTCACTATATTATGCATGGATATACAGGTACTATAGCTTAGTTCATATTATTAACCTGCTGCATATTCCCCCGCTTGTGCCCAAGAATGCCTTAAATCATTATATGATGATACAGGGTGAGTCAAAACTTGACCCGGATTGTGTCCGCCATTTTGAGTTTTTAAATAATATATAACGTATGTGATATCATCGGAAAGCCTATTTCATTATCTTTAATTAAGTGCAAAGATAATTCCAATCGGTGAAGTATAGGCCGAGCTACAGTCATTTGAATCAAGTAGTCCGGTTTTCACCCTATCCATGGATTCCCATTTGAATGCACGGCGCCCGACTAAGCAAATGTGGTTCCGTGGACAGTGCAGAAAACCGACTGCTGGATTCAAACGACTGTAACTCGGTCTATACCTAACCGATGTGAATGGTCTTTGCAGCAAATTAAACATAATGAACTAAGCTTCCAGATGATATCACATATGTTAGATGTATAATACTTGAAAATGGCGGACAAAATCAGGGTCAATTTTTTTTTACTCACCCTGTATAAAACGTGATGATCGTCAGCGTAACTTAAGGCATGGACACAGTAGAGACAGGATTACCTTGACCTCTTGGACTTAGGAAGGGGAAAGATGTTATGATACTGGGGATTACATGACAGATTTGTTATCTTTGCAAGCAATCTCCGCAATGATTAATGTTTAGTTAAGGGTTTTCTCAATGTTTACCTATCACAAAGCTTAAGTCACTTCAAGGCATTCTAAAGAAAAATTATTTTTTGTGTGTTGGAAATGGGCATTTGTATTTTACACATCACACCATCGTCATCTTCTGTGGTTCCTATACTGGTAAAAACTTTGAACAAAATTGCTTTTGTTTTTAATGTTTTCCAACAACTTTTTAATACATCGCTCTAATCCAAAGTGAGCTAGAAGCAACTGCACCTTTTTTTAAAGCGGATTCCTAAGTAACAACAGCCCAGTCAAGGACAGCAGTGGTCAACTTGGCAGCAGCTCAAATTTTCCAATCCTTTAAACCCTAATGCCACATCTGTTTCTATGCAGTTATATTATTAGCTGGGTTCGGTTGAAGTTTAGGGTCTAGTATTAGGATTAGCATAATCATTTACATTAGATTTTAAGGACTCTTGGCTAGGGTTTATGGTTACTGATAGGATTGCAGTTAGCATTATTGTGTATAGGTAGATGATGGTGGCCAAGCCTCATTCAGTGTAGCAACTTACCCAAATAAATTAATATCCGCTCTAAATGTAAATGAGTGAAAATTTCACTCCCCAAAAGAGTGAAACTCTTTTAAACCACTCCAAAATGAGTGGTTTATACTTAAAAAGAGCGAATTCCAACTCAAAAAGTGAACATCACTCCAAAAAGAGTGAATTTCCACTCGTTTTGGTGTTGTCCTTCGTTTCACTCTTCAAAAGTGTTGTCCTTCGTTTAACTCCTCAAACAAGTGGAAATCCACTCTTTTTGGAGTGATTTTTACTCTTTGTGAGTGGAAATTCACTCTTTTTAAGTACAAACCACTCATTTTGGAGTGGTTTACAAGAGTTTCACTCTTTTGGGGAGTGAAATTTCCACTCGTTTACATTTAGAGAGTAGATTATACATCAATACAGACTGCAAATCGCAAACCGATTTGGGCGCTTTAATGTCGGCCGGTCACAGGTGTTATCATGATCTCATTCTCCTCCATTATTCATATAAAAATATTAACAAATAACCCTTGCAGTGGGTGAGTGAGCCAGGATTAAAATTTAACAACAACTCAACACAATTGTGTCATATCGTGTCATTAAGATAAAGAACATCAAACAATTAAAGGAAATATGTCAGATTGTCAAGACTCAGTTTGATTACATTCATAAAATATATGTACAAAAATCACGAATTCCCGCAAAAATATACAATTTGGTGTAAAATTAAAAAATAGAGGCATTTTAATTTTGCTTTTTACATACGACGAAAACGGGCGGATTTTTCGCCACGGATTCATTGATCAAAAGAGCACAATTTTGCTTCTCCTAGTGACTCAAAGTGATGACCAAAACATCGTGTTGACTCGAATTGTTATTGTGACACTGTAATATGATGGATTAAGGAAAGTAATAATAAAATTAGAAAAATAAGTTACAGAATGAATGACATATTTTGTTTCATTTCGTTGTGTTTTATTATTATTAAGTGGCAACATTGCGATATGATGGTCACAACGACATAATTATGGATGGTCATCCACTTTGACGTCACGTTTGCCTGCGAGGTGGAACGTTTAGAGTAAGCAGGGCGGAAAATTAAAAGGGCAAAAATACTCAACAAAATGTGGACAATTTTCAACTTATTGATTTATATGTAATCTACGTTACTTATAGCTTTCCATCCATACCAAATTTTCCAAATATTCAGAATCATGACGATATTTTCCTTTAAGCAAATTTTAAAAACTAAAAAATCAAACTTCAGGAATTATGAACAATGTTAAAATATTTTTTACAATCAGCCTCTTTCAGGAAATTCATCACATGAAGAGGCCTTATATCTTGAAATGTTTTCAAATCTGGGACGCTACAATATTTTCTACGTGTATAAGCTCATAATCAATGCAATGATGCATTCAAGTAATACATGTTCACAGAAAGAGCACAATCACAAGAATACACCGAGGGACTGGCTCACCTCTAAGCAAATAGCCATGGGTCATGTAAGTATGACCAATTCCAGCTCGCACCAAAACAACCTTGCAGTGGAGTCGAATCTTCAGCTCCAACAGTTTGGAATAAGAAAATATTCCTTGATAACCAAAAAAAAAAATCATAAAATATACTTCGCTTTGCATAATGTTGACTGAACCTTGGCTAAAATTTTACTCAACAGAGGCTCTGTAGAGTAAAATCTTAGTCAAGAGAGGGGTTGTTTCCTTTTTACTCAACATTTTTACAAACAGTACCTAATCATGCTGCACTCTTTAAAGTTGCGTGTTCCGATCGTCTTTTAGCTCCCCCCCCCATTTACCCGGAAGTAGTATTGATTTTGATATCAGGTGAAATGCTGTATTTTTCTCATTGTCATCCTTAAATTTGAGCCTTCAAATCCATTTCATTCCCAAGATAAAAAGATAAAAGCAAAAAAAAAAAATGCCATTTTAAGAGTTAGCCATAAATATTATAAGAGTATTGAATAGGGCTTTGCAATATGCATCATTGCTTTTACCATCAAAACTGCAAGTTTGTTTCCCACAGAACTTGATGGGGAGTGTGTGCAAGTGCCAGGCTCTCATATCAAGTAGAGAACACAATAAATTTTTCACTTGAGTGCAGAAAGCAGTTTGTTGACTTGATGCAAGAATCCAAATTAAGAGTAAAATTAAACATCAAATTTGGAAAATTAATGACTGAAAAGTTATAATTGAAAAAAGGAATTTATTCATTTCATCTACATCTGGAATTATACAATTCCCCCTACACAGCACAGACCTACCCAGCTTACAATATGCACTATACAAAATTAGTCCTTACCTCTGCTATGGCTTCAACTCTGATTTTAAGCCCAAGAAATTTCATATTCTGCCCAATCCATACTGCTTACGAAAGCACACATCAGCAAATATAATCCAACCTAGTCCCAGACAACATCAAAAACAGCTTGTCAATAACTCAACAGCATGAAATCTTCCATCAGCCACTGCATATATCACATTAATGCGAATCCCACACTAATTAACCGGCAAACCAGTGCAGAAATGAGGTTAACAAAAATCATGTCAGCAAACTCCATTATTACCAGACTGATAATTTTTGCCAGCTTAATTTTTCATATCATAAAAATAGCACTTCTGCATTAATTTCTTTGAGGTTTGAATATAAAAAAAAGCTAATAAAATCAGTACTCAATCAGTATAAAAAACTCACACATATCTAAATAAAATCTTACTCAAGAAAAGCACAAATATTTAATTGCCACAAAGATTTTAACTATCACATTACTCCCAACTTTTGTTTTAGCTTGTTAAGGGATAACCTATTCTATTATGGGATGGAATAATAGGTTCAACCTTTCATACTTAAGTGAATGTGTGTGTATAAAGCGTTAATTGTTCATATCCTGACTGTGCTATTC
The DNA here is from genome assembly GCA_023653785.1 of Ophioderma brevispina. NCBI lineage: Eukaryota > Metazoa > Echinodermata > Ophiuroidea > Amphilepidida > Ophiodermatidae > Ophioderma > Ophioderma brevispina. Next base: position 158,778 of record JAMKCH010018187.1, read on the forward strand.
CCTCCTGGGTGGATTTAATTATTTCATAATAGCTTATCCTCTGCTAAATATACCATTACACAAAAGGCTAAAGCAAAACATCACAATCATTATGTGAAATATTGCTGCATTTCCCTCCAGTTGCAATTAAAAAAAAAAAAAACATTGATTAGAAAAAACAATTGAATTTGTGTAATTTGGGCTAATTTTGCCAACAATATTCAAATAACCCAAGATGTAGGCTGGGGCTGTGACCCATTTTTGTCATGATGGGCAACAGTCAGCATGCTGGAAAATAACCCAATTATTTTTAGACATATTAAATTTTCTAAATGTTCATACTATTATAAAAATTGAAGGGTGGAAATAAAGAATTTTGTTTCACAACTTGCCATTTCTTATTTTAACCAAATTCACAAAACAAATCTTCTATTTTGATAACTAATATGTGGCATCGGGATGATCAAGGCAAATTTCAAGAGACAAATTTTATCTTAAATACCTGACATATTGCTTCATTTTTAGAGAGAGAGAAAAGGGAAAAAACAATAACAGACAAAAGCCAACAGGTTTTCCTATTCAAGAAGAAGTGATTTTCAATAGCCGTCTTATAATTGTTTGTAATTGAAAATAATACAGCAGCAAGTAAAATTTGTATATTCCCTGTCTGACTTCAATCCGGACACACGTAAGACGGACATTTGCGCCATTACAACATCCCTTATGGCTAAAGCCAGGGGATAAAAAACACAAGAGGACTTTGCTGAATAATTTCGAAGCAGTTATTAAAATCCACACAAAACGAACTCCACTGATTACTGTAAAACTGGTGATTTTCGCACGTGTAATTTTTCACGCTTCTGCAATTTATAGCATTTTCACTTGTTTTTAAATTTGCCTTTTTGTCAACTACCCTACATAGACTTACACGCAAAATAAACATTTTTGCATGTTCTTAATTTCGCACTTGCTCAGAAGTGTACATAAAGCGTGAAAATAAATGTAGCGCGAATATTTACACTTTGACAGTAGTATTTAACTATAAATTATCTTTGGCAATTATCATGACAGTGTGCATATTTATACCGTGTTGCCCCTTTTTTTTAAATTGCAACTAATTGTCTGGAAACAAAAGAAAAAAAAAACAATGCTGAAAGCATTAATCCCTTTTATTAAAACTGAAGCCATGGGATTTTTTTTTTGCAGCCAAACCAGCAAACATCAGAAAAATGATCTTATCAGGCAGGTAGTGTTAACTTCACTTCCTTTAAATCAATACAGGGAAATAGGATTTGATTATATACAATAATCAATTTGTGGTGCCTTTTTCTCACCAAGTAAAAGGTTGGGCTAATATGGAAGCTATAAAAACAATCAGCATCTGTGACAGTTCTGTCAAAATGTCATACAAACAAATTGATGCACACACGTGTTGCACGGTTATCTGTTGTTTTATCTTTCCTCTTAAGCACCGAAATTTACGTCATGATAGTATATAAAACTTGACATTCAGAAAATGTGTAATTCTACACTGGATGTGGTCCTATACTACACAAATACACAGCTATGGTGTTTCAAAGTGGAATCTATTATGATATAAAGTGGTAAGAGTTTTCAAAAATTTGTCTGATAAATCATGAATGGAATCGCCTCACAAAAGAGCTTATACAAGCAAACTGTAATTTGGACCATCTACGTTAGTTACATTTCTTCTATTGTATTCAGTACGTTTTTTGACGTCAGCTATATCGTTTTCCTAAGATTACCAAGAAAACCCTGTTGTAAGAAATACATAATCTCCAAATCAGTGACTGAAGATTTTAAAATATTACTTTTGACTTACTTCTTTGAATTGAAATAGTTTCCCTAACATTTGACCGTCGAAACTACATATCCTGCAGTCATCTAATAGGCATGAATTTGATTGATATGCATTTGAATGTGCAGCGCTATTAAAGGATACTTCCTCCATTTCCTTGTTTTCAGATCTGACAAACTTGTCTGTGAAAGATAATCGTAACTATCACATTTTCAATACAGTCTATCTGAATCACTATAATAAAAGGCTGGTGTGTTTTGCTAAAAATTCATTTCCTTCAATTTGATTTGTATCACATATCACAAATCTACTTTATCAGTTCTTTGGTTATAAGCAGACTCATTTGACCCATCACAATGTTGAAATCAATCATCAAGTGGCACAAATCAACTTCAACTCGCCAAATTCTGATCTTTCGTTGAAATTTTCCTAACAACATTTGTTAATGCTCAATTTTTAGAATCACATTTTGAATCTACAGAGAAAATATTTCAGAGAGTCCAAACATGCCTAGCCTTGGGTCAGGTTAACCCTCTGAGCTCTACCACCCTTCTTACAGTATCTCTGATTGGCCCATTACATGATATAGTATGATATAACCTCTGATTAACCTATCAGAAAATACCTTATATCAGTACACACATTGAAGTTTTTCACTTTTCTTACTACGGCGGCTGCCGTAAATTGAAACCAGTGTTTGAAAATTCTCAAGACTGGAAAGATATCGAAAGGCATTGTGGGAAAAATGGATGCGCCCATAGCGATTGCGTGTTCACTTTTCCGTGTCTGCGAGGACCAAAGTACCCGACAAAAATGTTCAATTTTCTCGCTAGGTTCTATAGGTTCAGACCCAATTGATGATACATATTCAAAACAAAACATAGTAACGGACCCTCTGATGCAATAACCTCCATAGAACCCCTTCGTTTTCCGGAGATATTTGAGATTTAGTTTCATTTACACACATTCTCTATGACGGACTGATAACGTTAATCTCTCGCGCAGATAATATCTTTCGCAGTCTGTGACACATACTACACCGTGGGAAATACTTACTGGACCGCCATATTTTCTTACCTTGTCTCTGAACATGTCAAATAATTATTTATATCCAATAAAATCGGCCATCAACCGTTTATAGGGGGTTAATTAAATGACCTAATAAGGATGCTCATATCTGTTGTGTAGTCCTACAGATAGCCAGTCTTTTGCAGATGATGCACGGGTGAGAAATGTGATAAGGCCAATTGATGGATAAGATGTTATATCCTTTGCTGCCTATTTATCCAGATTAGGTGGGTTGTATAATTTATCTATCCATGATGGCAAGGTTAAGAACACAATTTTTAACCTTTTCATTTCAAGTATGAGATATTTCCCGACATGAGTCTTAAAGGGGCATTTTGTGATCCACAGGCCTCGTCCCCCGACTTACCTAAAAATGTTGAGATTTTTATATCATCTGAATCATTAGCCTTAGTAGTCCACGTGTGCCCAATCTTACGTGCATATTCGGTCGCATCTGTAAGAAATTCGCAATTTTGTATTTTCTGCCCGTAAAAGGACAGAAATTACAGCACAGTAGCCTATGGGACCGTGGGAAACGAGCAATTGCTCATAACACAAAACCGCAAGATCAGGATCAGCTCAAACTTTGAGCATAAGCTTTTCAAAAGGATATCTAGTGATCAATGAATAAAACAGAACGTGCTGAAATCACGAAATGCACCTTTAATTATGGATCAAGAAAGTTTGCATTCATCAGCCTGTCAACTGCATACAGTATGTCCACCTAGTAATAGGTCTGATAGATCACACCGGAATGTTGAATGTAACTCAACGTCCACTGGCTTACATTCACTATAGCAGTGTCAAAATCTGTTTGTAACATTTTCTTGACTTCAGACATGACAAGACTTTACTTAGTTTTAAAATGAGAGCCGTGTGGCTTAATTATAATCCGTACAGCATGTATATAGCCAATACACATGTCTTATAGGACTTCCTGAGTACAAAGTGTGACAACACCTAATTGATATGAGGTGTTAAGGAACATCACTGCAGTGCAGGATATGGCTTTGAAAGGTTTTACTACTTTTAGGCAATTTATATTAATTTTGTTTCACTAACAGAATTATTCCCAAATCAAAACTTCTTTATTGCATTTTGGCACACTCTTAAAAAAAAAATCCTCATGACCTGATTATGCAGCATCACAGCACCAATCCTGGAAAAGTGGGAATGGGAATGACATTCCTGGGAAATTTTGGACGGGAATTTTTGTCCTTCAAATAAAGAAATATACATAAAAAATTGCAGAAATATTTTGAAATCCTGGAGGAAAATTTTGCAATTTTGGAAGGAAATAAGGATTGCATTCTGGGAAATTTGGCATTTTTTTCCAGACCTGTGTAGCACTACAAAGCAGATCTGATTCACATTAGTAACTATACATGGGTGTTTAAGAAACTTTTTTCTTAGCTTAAATGGTAAATTAAGGGGGTCATGTAGTTTTTATACTAAACCTTTTTGTTGAAAATACAAGATATTTGTAAAATTATTATTTTTGCTGTGGGGGGTTCGCCACTCCTCCCGCACAGAGAGTCTGTTACTTTCCCAGCATTGAATAATGCTGGTACCCATTTACACCTGGTGGAGAGGAGTAATTGAGGTAAAGTGCCTTACTCAAGGGCACAACACGTTGGCCACAGTGGGACTCAAACCAATAATCTTTGGGGTGCGGGATGAGCGGTTAATCCACTGGACCACATGTGCCCTCAGGAAGAAAACACCAACACATTACCAACAAAAACAAAAACCAAAAAAAATGTACTAAACTGGAAATTTTAAAAGCTACGTACACAGTTCTCTGAGACAACCTTTAACCTTTTTTACCTGATACATAGAAATAAAACCCAGCTGCTGTCAAAGTTATATTCAAATAGAGTATGAAAAACAGGATGTATTGTCAAGATGTTATCTTTATTCTGGAGGATGCGTAGGAATTAATCAGATGTGATGCAGGAACCATTCATAACAATTTACAATAAACACCCCTGAGATAATCCATCAAGTTATCTGACAGCTTTCACCTTAATCTTGTCCAATAATATCAATTTTTCAAACCTCTTGTACTTCCAAGGGCAAGCGACAATGTGTGAGGCAGAATGCATATTCAATAAAAGTGGATATGATTATTTTATGAATATTATTGCATCTAGGCTCTGTTGTGAGAAATTGAAAAGAATTTGTTACATTTTTCACATTTTTTTTGTGTGTGCTAACATAGCTCGAAGGCCACTCAACCCCTTTGATGATGTTGTTATCTTGAAGTATTCCTTCAGACATGCATGGCAGCTGTATGCACTTGGCCTTTCCAATGAAATAAATGTTGTAATTGGGCGGGGAACCCTTAATATCTCACAGATCTTTATTAATTGCAGATTTAAGTAGGTATTTTGCAATCCTTGCATCTTCTCTTGTTTATGGTTCACTGGACATTCTTAAGAACAACTTATCCCCCAAATTAAGTATTTGGTGTTGTGAGCAAAAGATAGTATCATTGTATCCCCTAATCAACTGTAACTGTGCTGTAATTTCTGCCTGTTTATGGACAGAAATCCAATTTTTTGAAATTTCTTTTAGAGAACATCATATCTACAGATTGCATTAGGCACTCTTACAATATTCAATGGTTCAGATGATAGGGTAAGTTTTGGAGTAAGGTTGTGGCCCATGAAATGCAACCTACAACTTGGCACCAAATGCCTCAATTCTATTTTCCACGTCACTTAAATTTGTTTAAGTCATAAATTTTGAAAAATCTTTGGAAGGGCTACACAAATTGCTCATGCTTACAAAAATATCAAGAGCATTTAGATATTTTTTGGGTTCAACATATGTGACAATCCAAATTGAGGTCATGTAAGGAAGGTGGAATCTCAAAAGGATGTCAAAAGTTATGGAGATCTAAAATAGATTGTAAATGGACTTGAATTGAAAATCACTTCAGACATGTGGTTTGGGGCATATTCAGCCATATCTATAAATACTATCTTTGATTTCAATCTGCATGCCACAAACAGAACTCAACATACTTCTGAGCTCTGATATACCATCATGTGACTTTAAAAGATGAGATCAGCAAGCACATTGACCTATCTGCAGCCTAGTGATGAAAAATGACAACAAAAATTGTCCAATGGCAACAACTTCAATTTTAAAAGAACAAATAGGAAGCCAAACACAAAATTTCACCATTGGGGCTATTTAAAGTTGAAGTCACCCGATCACTAATTGGGTGCTCTTTTAAACTAACGATTACCTAAAGTTCAAGCACATTATGCAAGTCTGATGTTTGTTGAGCTTCATATAATTCATTTGGCCATATTCATTTATTTCAGGATTATTTACCCTCTGTTCTAGCCAATAAAATACTGTAAATAGACAAAACATGGTTTTATGGCTAACAGTGCACTGAAACTGCCTACTTTACTGATAATTCAAATATTTGCCATGGCACTCTTTTGATAATACCTCATTCCTAGAATCTAGAATGGGAACAGAGGTATCTATATTATCATGATTATAGACCCCCTGGGACCTTTAACAAAATTCAGTGTATGCAGCTACGATTAGCAAGCCTTAATAAGAGAGGTCTGGCTCCGGCTCTGAAAACTGAAGTGGTTGACTATGATGATTCTAATAACAACAGAAAAAAGGGGTTTTACTTCCCATGGAATCCGAGATGCAAAAGTTAGTAAATGCGCGGCGGTATTTGGAGTTATCACGTATAGTAGACACCTTCTTAAAATGAAGAGTGGATTGAAAAATCACTCGAATTTCGAGAATTTAAATTAACTCTAATCGAGTGGCTTCTAGCTCTAAAAGAGCGAAGGAGAAAATGCAAACGAACGCCTGACAACCGTAACTCGCGGTAACCGAGAAGCTCACTCTGTTTACGAGTGGCTCAAAATACAACTCTTCTTCGGAGTGAGCCCACTCGGAACTCATTACAACCGGACGATTTAGCTCTAAAGAGTGAGAAAATGCTCACTCTTTTTCGGAGTGAACTAATAGCAATATAACGCCGTAACGGTTGATATTTTTCGAACAACATGGCAGACGAGTTAAGTGAGGCCGTCAGCAAACGGTTGAACGAAGTTGAAATTAGTGAAGAAATCATAGATATCTTCACTGTTGAGTATATTGTATGTGTCGGTCACAGTTCATAGCATTTACAGACAAAGTGTGGAGGAAGCATTAATGGTTATTTACTGTGTTTATCACTTGTACATACCGTATTCTGCGCCAGGCAGGCCTTACACATGTTACTAAGCACATCATGCATGTTCACAGGCATGCAATGTCCATGATCATACACATCTGCATGCCACATCATGCACGTCTCACTGAATATGCCAATGATGCGCCACAATGTTCATTCATGTCACGATGCTATGAATTATGACCTACACATACAATATACTCACTAAACAAACAAAATTCACAAAGAATCACAACTCTATAAGAGTGACTAGTTCACTCAAAAAAGGAGTTATCAGTTCACTCTTTCCCTAGAGTTATTTTGTCACTCTTATTTTAGTGAATCTCACTCTAAAAGATGCCGTCACTCAGCTGGCTCTTTTTTGGAGGTGAATTCACTCTTTATAGTGGTTTTTCACTCTTCGTTTTTTAAGAGAGTAAAATTCTGATAAAATTGGATTCTGGACAATTTGTTAATGTCTAAAAAATTTAGACATAAAAGACTAGTTTATTTACAACAGCATGATGGGAACCTTTGAAGATTTTGAAAGTTTAAACTTTGTTTTTTCAATATTACTTCATCGTCTTGGTAACCCCAAACCAGACTCTTTAATACACAGAAAACTGAATATTTATTCATCTTTCCCTGCAGATAGCCAACGTACACAAGTGTTGAAAAAAAAATTCCGCTTGGTCGGATTCAAAACCGGCGACCTCTGTAATACTAGAACGGTACTCTTCCAACTGAGCTAACTAGCCTGGGTTGGTAGAGGAGCGATAAATATCATCTATAGGTTATAGGTGTTAGGTCTGAAAAAGTATTTAAATATTATACAGAAAATTGTTTAAAAATGGATATGGCTAGCAACGTGGCACAGGCACATTTTCCTAAGAATATGAAATATTCCTTCAATTTGCTCGCAAAAATGATCGTCTAGGCCTTGGAATAATCAGGTATATTTTAAACACAAAAAATAGTTAAACACACCACAAAAAGGTGAGGCCAAAATAATAGGCTAAAGACATCCAGTACTTTTTAGGCTAACCTTTGGGTTTGCCATAACTTGAGCTTGTCTATTACATACAATTAATATCACACACTATACTTATTACTTGATATCAAAGCCACAGAGGTCAGAGACCAGCCAAACAGGGTGGATGCTATGGGAATCAACTCTGGAATGTTTTCTTTTGTTTACTGCCATGATCCATCGTCTGCTGAAAAACCACTCAGAGTGGTTTTATTATAAATTCAATTTCTGTTTTTACTCTAAGAACAGTGATTTGGTCTTAATCATTTCAGGTAATGGCTAGTGTATATAAAACTTACAATCATGCAAAAGTATAATTCTGAAAAATCTTGAGGCACACTATTTTCTGAATGTGCCAGTGTCTCTTTAAAGCCTTATAATACAGTTAGGATTCCACAAACATTGGAATCTGCCAACTAGGTCATGGCATATCAGAGTATTTATAAATCCTATCCACCAGCTACAAACTGACTATAACATACTACCTGAGCTGTACAAACCTGATTAGGATGCGACTTTTGAGACGATGCGATGCGACATTGTGACCTTTGACGGTCTAGTTCTGAAACCTTGCAATCAAATTGTACCGGTCTGAATGCTCTAATTCTAGCACCTGAAACAACCCCAAAAGCGGAAAAACTAACACAAAAAAGAAAGGCTCATCTTGGAGAGACTTTTGGCCATGTGGGAAAGGGAATGAAACCTCCTTAGTTACTATGGTAACCTACATTTTGATTGTAGCGTGCCTCTATTTTTGCCCGAGGGTGACCATTCTGTTTTGTTTGAAAAGGTCATCCCAGGTAGACGTTACGTTGCGAGCTTCTAAATGGACGGAAAATGGTACTTCATAGCATACACTCGCTTCCATTTTAATGCACTAAATATCCTTCCAGTGAATACATACAGAGAAAGCACTGTCAACAGTTTGGAAAATGAGAAAAGCATATGCAATTGTGAAAAACATTTGCAATACCTATTTCAGATGAACAACAACAACAAATCACTCCAAAATGGTATCTGAAACAAATTTACAGGAGATACAAAAAATGCAATTTTTCTGAAGCGGATAATTGCCATCTAACATAAGCATAAGTGATAATCTAATCTTCAAAACATATCCCACTGACAAAAACAAAGTTACCTCTTACTGCTCGTTCCCAAACGAGGCGTTCATGTCGTTCAAAGTTGGTTATAACTTGTTCCGCTTATTTACCACAATGCTGTCTCCAATGTTAAATTCCTGGCAGTCGTAAATAACAACAACAATTCCAATTATGTAGCACAAAGGAAAAAGGTGTATGTACACAATAATTCTCCGTGTGTAAAGTGAGAGAGTAATCAAACTCTGTTGTGCTCTTGTGTGCGTATAAATGGTTTCTGGGGCAGCTAAACAGCTGTGCTTTAAGTGCTAGTCATGGGATCACCGATGGATAATTGTGCTTATGCATTCCCATCAGGCCACAGTGATCACATCGATGCCCCCATCTTTTATTATTTTTTTTGGTCGTCTCTGGTCTATCCTTCCTCCACTGGAATCATCACCTGGTGTATGCCACGACACACACTCATGAATATTCACACCATTATCCCCCCCACCGAACAAGCATCCAATCTCAGAAAGTTCCCTGTTATCCTAAGGGGGACTGGAGCGATAGAGAGAGAGAAAAAAAAACATGACTACTTATTTTAGTCCAGCCTACACTACTAATAGTCACTTGAGCAAAGATCGCTAACGTGGTGAATGATGTTTGGGTTTTGGAGTAATCTGTTAATTATTCCAAGATACCCACTAGGGGGTTATTGAAGTGAGATTTGGTTCTACTTATGGCCCGCTGATTGCGTCTTTACAAATCTCTCATTGTGCAGGAATGCGGATAGTTATACGGGATGGGATGGAAAGTTCAGGTTGGGCAAACAGCAGTTGACTGCAGCAGAGATGATGTCATGTACGCGGGATGACCCTCACAACATCAGCAATATGCCCCCGGAATGCGGGACCATCTCAACACTATCAGCTAGTAAGGAGTCTCCAATTGCAATAGCTGACATTCACCATCCATATGGTTTGCGCTATAAAAATCACTTTCATTCAGCTGACTTCGGATTTCATTACATAATTAAATTTAAAATGTACATTTTTTTTAATATTTAATTGAATTTTGAGATGTAAAATTTCAGAACAATATCAACATTCATTTAAGAAAACCATGTGTTATTAATTGTTTGCAATTTTTAACAACCCTAAATCTATTTTTTTTTAAGTTCCCAATAAAAATGCCCCTTTATTAAAAAAAAAAGCCATCATGTGATTCCCAAACCTTAAAAAAATGTGTGCTAAAATATTATACTGCCTGTAATATTAACAAACTACATTTATTTAATGGAAGGAATGAGGAAAATCTAAAGTACTACATACCAACTTTGGTGTGTGGATTTTAATATGGATCTTAAAAAAACCATTTGATCAATATTTTGGGTATGAGGTCCCTTCAAGTAACACAAAACCCCAAGGCTATTTAATTTAATCGCAGCCCTAAACAAAGAAAACTGAATAGAATCTGTTCCTCGCACACCATTTCCTGAATTCATTTCTGTATAGTCCCAGTTCAGTGACTTCTTGAGAGGCGAGTCAGTAAGTAACTTCAGATGAATCCATTTTACAATCCACACCACCACTTGGATATGACACTTACATACAATTCCGCCACGTGCAGCGTTAGAAGGTTAATCCAGAAATTAAATGATGGAAAAAGACAGAGCGTGGACAGAGATACATTAACATCCCATTGCGCTGTAGCCTTCCCCTACTTTGAACGGCAGGCAGTGTGTACTCAAGAAATTATCAATAAAATCAGAGGTCCATGCAATGCACGTCATCAATACAGGTAGGCAAATTTGAAAGGTGAGAATCTAAACATGATTGAATGTGGTGCAATAAACAATATAATGAAGCGAGAAAGTGCACTATAATAAAACTGCCGATGAGATGGGATGCGTTATCTGGGGGTCAAAACAATCTGTCAAAACGTTGGCAAATTTTCAGTTTTTTATGGTTGTTGTTAAATGGCAAAACAAAAAGAAAGAAATCAAATAAAATCGTTAATGTGGACTTGTAATGAAAGCTGAATCTATTCAAGTGTAGTTGTTTTGGCTGTCTGATTTGATTTTAATGATATCAAATAATGCAGTTTGCATGGAGACAAATACTGATTGCCTCAAAATAACGTGTAACAAACACTTCATATAAAACTTATTTAAAGTGACCGTTCCTACATTTTCAGCAATATGCCAGTTTCTATATTGATGAAATACAATGGAGAAATATTGTTTATTCAATTAGATTAATATGGCCATCTTACTAATATAGACTTAAACCATTTTCAAGTACTGTTGAATATCATTTGAGTTTAAGTAAGGGGATTTTAAGAATGTGAATCGTTCATGAGTGTTTTCCCACAGGATCACTGAAGAATGTGAACATGTAAAAACAACAGTGGATAATAATTTAACAATGCTGTGTGATGTAAGACTACCGATATATCAGTGAATCTTCAATGTCAATTAGATTTAGATTCTATGATTTAGTGTCAGTAGGAGTAAGGGGGAGCTTATATGGTCAGAGTGCATTGTACCAATCCTACTTGCTCTATTCTTGACATGGATGTCTTGCTTTTAATACTTGCGTGGCATAAATGTCTTTTTGACATGGGGGGGGGGGGAAAGGAAAATTTATGAGGAAAATTTGTCCATTTAGAACCTAGAAACATTAAATGTAATTAGATAAAACAAAATGCACACGAAACGCGCAGAAAAATTTACTATGTTTTAAAGATTATGATAAAATTATGAGGTTTCTTTGGTCAAAACACCATGAACTGGCATCAAAACATTGGGGGGATGATCATATAAGGGGGGAAGTATATCATGGAAGGGCTCTAAATAAAAATGAAATTACACATTTTAAATCAAGGAAAAAATTACCTTTTATGGTGTTTGTTTGACCAAATCTGCGCTTCCGTTTCAAAGTTATGGTCAAAAAGTGACCTCGTGAATTGGAATTTCTATGTTTCTTTTGTTTTAAACACTGATGTATTTATTGTTTTCAAGCCTGTGACACATTTCAGTTTTTCTGCCACTTAAAAATTACATTCTCAAAAATAATTTACCCTTTGAGCTCTATTTCACACTTATCTTTAAATTTAGAGCACTACTTTTCTAATTTATAGTTGAAAGTAAAAACAGTGGTTCTACAAAATACAAAAAATTAAAAAAACAGTGTTTGCTAGACTTAATAACCTAATCTAAAAAAGGTCAATTTCAACGTATGGAATCACTGCGAAACAGGATTTCAAAATCGATTATGTAGAGAGATGGGGATAAAAAAGCAAACTGGAAGTATAAAACTACACTATGGGATGAAACTAAAATATTGCCATTAGCCCATGGGAATGTTTTAAGAGGGGTTCGATTAGTCAATAATCAAAGAAACATAATTATTTTCCACAGTGCACAATGACCCCCCCTAAAGGGATTAGCAGCGATTTGCTAATCCGAAACAATCAATCCAAAAATTCATATTTTGTATTTTTGTGACTGGTATGGATATGCAAACATAACCAGCAAGTGGTTGGCTTGAAATCTGTGTATTAAAGACAAGGCAGGACTTTTTAACCGATTCTTTAATTTCTATACGTGCGCACGTATCAAAATTCCGACTGAGATCAAAAAGCCTTTTCCTATAGAACTATCACAGAGTTAAGCGTGAATTGTGCACGGTGATCAATACAGTTTGATCTCAACACACAAACGTCTTCGATCTGTGTTTATATGTGTGTGAAACCACAAATCACCTGTGTAATTGGAGATTTGAGACAGCCATGCCCCCGTCGTATATTTAGGGCGACGGTGGTTTTTTATTTACCTTTTATGACAAATTTCCGAAAATGTTCAATTTTTTCTTCACTATTTGGTGGTTTGTTTCGACATTATTTGAAAGCAGTGCTATGGAATTGTACACACGTATCAATGAGTTTAATATGAAAACCAAAGCATTTCCAAATTTTTCGTTTCTCTCACAATATCGTCCCCGTCTGATATCACCTTTAACACTGAACTGCATAAGGGAGGGGGGTTCCTAGGTACCCAATTTAGTTTTCAACCGGCGATTTTTGTTAAAAGCTGCACTATATTTGATTTATATTTTTGTATTTGCCTAAATTTTAGGTGAGCTTGCATTGTGCAAAAAAAATTCAAATCCATCGCGCTCGTTTTTATTTTTTTCGTTATTAGGATGGGTCCCTGAGCCCCCCTTCTGGCACTAACGGAAGTGGCCCATGACAAATGAAAAATCTTATTAGAAGTTACGGGCGATTCTCGCTTGTCATAATACACTACACCTAGTGACATTAAAAAACAAGTAAATAATTAATTACAAAATCTTGCAAAGTATATAGGGCCATTGGAGCCATAAATTTTTATACATCATGCAGTGGTTTACTGTAGGAACCTATGGTAAATTATACAAGTAACCCTAAAAATATAAATGGCATCAGACTTTTATGTTTGTGCTTTATGTGTTAAATGTAGTCTGTCTTTTCACCAATTAAGCAATCAGCACAATCTAAGGCGAAGCAATGCCGTAGAAAATGCGCAACAATTAGTGTCTTTTTCGCACATTTGACGCGCAATTAAAATCAATGTTTTGCCCCCTATTTTTCTTACTGAACACTTTCTTCAGTTTTTTATTCTTTATTGTTGATGGCCTTTAAAGCTTCTAACTTGGTGGAGTTCATCTAAAAAAAAACAATCCTTTTAGGAAATTGGGTTATATTGGGGGGGTCCCGAGGAACCCCCCGTTATGCACTACGGAAGGCAACCCCTTCTGCAGTTAGTGTTAAAACAAGTTCCCATGGCTAATAATCGCAATATTTTTAGTTCCATTCCCCTAGTTTAGTTTTAACTCCATTTTTGCTTTTTATCCCATCTCTCTATGATAAATCGTTTTTGAGAAATCCTGTTTTGCGGATGGCCACTGAAAATTAGAGCTCAAGGGTAAATTATTTTTTTGAGATACAGATTTTTAAGTGGAAAAAACTAATATCGCAGCTTGAAAACATAAAATACATAATATTTTTGAAACAATTAATACATAAGAATGCAATTCCACGAAGTTCAATTTTGACCATAACGTTTTGGACGGAAGCTCCGATTGTTTGTCAAACAAAAAGTAATAGAAATGTAATTTTTTCCTTGCTTTAAATGTGTAGATTTCATTTTAGACCTTCCAATGATATATTCCCCCTTAAAACACACAGAAGCTACCATATATTTTGTTTACCTCAGCGTTCTCTCATGGAAGGTCAATGTACTTTACGAAAAGGTCATGTACCATCTACTGCAGATTATATGGCATTCATAGAATATTGATTAAATACACTAATTGAGCAAGCTGTGGGTGAATTTCAGAAAGTCATATAGTGGAAAGTGTTGCTGGGATTAATAATTCTCGGTAATTATTTGCCACATTGAACATTTTGCAGTGTTTTGAATTCAAGGTTTAATCAGCCAAACATTTTACTCCATGGGTTTCTACTTGTTGTTGCTCACAAAAGGTGAAAATACAACCCAACAAAGTAAAAAAAAATAACCTCATGCTAAGGAATTTCAGATGTAGAGCCTGGAAATTGGTACATTACATCTTGGCAAAAAGCTGCTGTTTTTGGTGAGCACCAAATGTAGCATTACTCAGGGGTGGCACCAGGGGGTGGCAAGGGGTGCCGCCACCACTGAGAGTTTGAAAATTCAGAAAAAACAGGGTGTTTAAGCAATAAATTGTGTAAAAATTGGTTTTTTTTTCTACCTATATGAGGTAATCATGTAATGTTTTGCCAATCCTATGATTTTACCCTGGTGCTGCCCCTGGCATTACTTATTAGGTCTTTTAGTGTAAGAATTTATTAGAGGTGTGGGTAGTATCTGAGTGGCATAACCAACAGGCTCAGAACCCCCCCCCCCCAGTCCCCGAAATAAACTGACCATATTTTACAGGGTCACTGGAGAAGGACCCAAATTTGCCCCCATCAGGAAAATCCCTCGGCACCCCTTTTGTCCCCCATTTGCAAAGGTCTAGTTATCTCACTGGGTAGTACAGCAACTTGTTTCTGGACAAAGATGCCGATACTGCCATCACCCATGAAAATGATGATGACAGAGTTTGCTATGGCTAAATTACCCTTGACTAAAGCCACCATATTGTATTATTTTCTTAATACATGGTGCATGAGTCAATGAACTGTACCATGAAAACTTGGGCTTTTGGAGACCAAAACTGCATCATGAATACGGCAACAGACTCCCTCTGTCCTGAATATTTGAATTTATTCTAAGATTTAATTTCCAGTTGGGATGTCAATGGGGCCGCCTTTGCCCTTTTTGCCTTTAAACACTGGCAATTGCCAATTAAATACACATAAACATTTATTAGCAAAATGCATAATGTAAAATGCACAGGTGTGATTTTTACACAAAGATAATTATTATACCACAATAGCCTGTGGGAGTGTGGGTCAACTCTAAAGCAACTAATACGTCTATGTCCACAAACAAGTTGCTGTATTGCCCACATCTCTCATTCAATTTTGATGACTCTTTAAAAATTAAAATTTTTAAAAGGCAAAACATGTTTTGAACAGGTTTTTGTGGTGATAATCTACAAATTGAACAATTAAAACCAACGAGTTTCAACCCCCCTCCGGGCTCAGGTCATTCAAGTGAATCTCAAAGTGCTTTACATTTAATGATGGTTTCTTTGCAAGGTAGCAAAGCATCCGATTTGCATGAAATATTTGTTGCTATTTTAAACATTTGTGAAATTTGAAAGACAATTTTTAACAGGGTTCTATCAAATAATTTATTAATAATACTTATTAAAATAGCAACCTTATAAGTGCAATTAAGGTTATGATATGGCTGCCCAAATACAGTTACAACATTTTGATTTCAGGTTTATATTATGGGCCATTCTTCGGGAAGTCACACACGTGACCGAACTTTATATGCCTCCCGTAACAAAACAACCAATCTAGCGAAAGTGGAAACATTATTTTTGGTTAGGTTTTGTCCGAACTTAACCAAAAATAACGTTTTCACTTTCACTAGATAGTTGCTTTATCATGGCGGGCAAATTAAGTTCGGTCACGTGTATGACTTCCCGAAGAATGGCCCTTATGCGGGTGCAGATGCATAAGAGACATAATGCCTAACTTTCCACCCAGATGCATGCATTGCGATACCTTCTTGAAGATGTGGAAAGTTAGGCATTATGTCTCTTATTTGATTTGTGGTGGGAAAACAAATAGATTTTCAAAGAATGCCCCTTTAATCAGTCCACATGACCTCTCACCACAATCAGAATATACATAGGAACCTTGGGCCAGTGGTTCTTCAAATCAAGTTTGGCTACAATTGGCCGAGCGTTTGGACAGGAGATATATATATATATATATATGGTCAACCTAACCAAAATGTAACACACACACACAAAGACACACTGACACATATACACACAGAAGGAATATGCTGTTGCAATAGCCCCCTGTTCTTTTAAGCCAGGGGGTAAAAATGAAGTGCTAGGATCACCAAATGTACCTTTAGGCCTATTTAATGAAGATGAAAGAAAACTTGCATTGGGTTTTGAGCAAACCAAAATCTTATCAGCTGCTGTCTACCAAAGACAGCAAGTTCCAAGGAGTCAACGTTTTGCAAGTCAAGTCAGAAGTTTTGTGCGTTGTAAAAGAATTTTGTAAGTTAAAACAACAGGAGGAGACTCTCCAAAATTTTATCTTAAATGGGCACCATCCTAAAACAATCATGCTAAAAATGAGATTTCTGATATTGTAACTTATTTTATTGCAATTTATCCTCTCTAATAGATATAACTGATATCATCTGGCAATTTCACAGTACAGCTACACAGTGCTCTGTGAACCTAATTGAGTCATATTGGTTAAGCCATGCAAATGCATATCATCAAAGTCAACTGAAAGGCACTATAAGTTTAAATGATCTGATTTAGGGTGACTCAACTTGATAAAATAAAACACATATAATGTTCTGATTTTTTTTAGTATCAATTCAAGCATATTCATTTCGGATTTAACATTACAAATACCAAAAGTAATAAAAATACAGTCTGGCAATATCTTCTCCCCTATCTTCAAATAAAAATATTTGTAATTAATATTTATTTTCTAAACAAGAAATAATCATAGCATCTTATGAATCTACTTAATTGTCTTAATTCTTTTTGCAAAAAATATATCCCTTGCTTACAGCACTTTCGAACCTTCACTTGGGTTCCCAATAATACAATGTCTTACGATGATAATAATAGTTCAATTTTTTTATTGATTTATTTTGGTCTGGGTATTCTATCTGGAAGCACTTTACAACATGCATGCACAGTTTTTTACACACAGTAGTTGCAGCACACACAAATTGAATTAATGCATTTTGTTCCATTAAGCTTACTTCCACGAGATCACCAAAAGGGTAACGGTGCATTAAGCACTGAGACTAGTGCAATTTGTATCTTAAAAAATAGAAATCATTGAATAAAGTGGTCACAGAAATTCCAGTAAAAATAGGTAATTAAATATAACTCATTTTGTTAATTCATCCAATTTGCTCAAGCAGGCCTTAAATAATAAGGTATCTGTGATAATTGTATTATGAGGGAAAATATTGGAATTAAAGTAAACAAACACAATGGAAAAAATAGCAAGAGAGTGATTCTGCCTCAAACTTTACAAGGAGTCCATTTGTAAAAATTAACTGCAGTAAAATTTGTTTTATCAGCATGAAGAATCTACTTGTACCCGACTAATTGGAAGTACCTGACCTACCCTAATTTTTTGAGGGGGAAATGTTCAGTGTCTCAAAAAAAAAACACCCAAAGTTCTTAAATTGGGTGCTTTTTGAAAAGTTCTGGGAAAAAGTAACTAACTTATACAAATTGAGTTATTTAAATCAAGAAAGAGTAAAATATTCAAAACATGAAAGCCAACTTATTATATCCAAACATTTCAGCCTGTGACATTTTTTGTGGCCTTATACGATGAAAGATGGATTATCAATTTTGGAAATCTTATACTCTCTAAATGTAAACGAGTGAAAATTTCACTCCTCAAAATGAGTGGTTTGTACTTTAAAAGAGCAAATTCCCAAATTTTCACTTGTTAACATTAGCGTAGTAATACAATGGATTCTTGCTTGATTTCATAGCTGGACTTAGGCTCATTTTAACAAAATAGGATACAAAATTGGGCAGTTATTGATGTCACAGAGCAAATATGTTTTCCAATAGAGCATATATTTTACTTCCTGAAGAAGCAAAAGGACTAAAATGCACAAAAGACTCTACAAAATGCACTCCTTCAAGGCTGATGCATTAAAGGTATTTTTAGATATATAGAGTTGACTTTTTTCTACTAATAACATTCCCCTCCATGTAATTTTGTTTTATGGTGTGTTAGCTTTTTAATTGAAAACAAAATACAGCTCGTGTCTGTTAAAAAAGGAAATTGCTTGGCCTTGCTAAAACACAAAACCAATATTATTCTTATATTGGAATATAACAGACCAGATAATTTACTTTGAATACCGCGATTCATCTAAAGACACATAGAAGATCAAAACTGTGCACAAAAACTTACGACTCATCAATCTCTGGGGTCATTGATATAGTTCTCTATGTCACTCATTAAAAATGAAATTTTTTAAATGCAATCTTATACAAGGTTTCTAGTTAAAAATTTGACCATTAATTTGAATATTAGACAAGCTGTACAAGATTCTGGTCAAAGTTTGAAAGAATATGGTCAAATTTACCAGATTCTTGCAAATTGATGGGAACACCTTGATTTTACTCAAGTAACTATAAAAGGTGAAAAGGCATTTTTAAGGGCGTATTTAACATTTGCACTGCCTGCAATGAATTTTGCATCGACGGCTTCTGAAAAAATAAATTTACCAAATTTTAACAAATTCAACAATTGACATTGGAATTTGAATTATGGGCAACTGTGTTCTGACGCCACAGTAAGTTGGGTTTCCCTTCTCTGTCTTCTGTTTTTAAACCAGGAAAGAGACATAAATTGTTCATCGCATGTTCCCTACAGCTAGTTGCAACAGCCACCATCCCGTAAACAGGGTTGGCAATTTGACTATCGACTTTTACTCAGAACACACACCCAAAGAGGAAAAACGCCAAGCCATGAGCATCCGTACACAGTCTTATTCAAATGGCCATCCCATTTTTTTCCTTCCTAAGATACGTTTCACTGTAACTCAAGTTATGTTTCTGAATGAAAAGGTCACCGGGGAGGAAAAGTAGGAAGAATGAAAATGGGACTCACCATAGAAGTGAAAGACAGAGGAGACGTTTTTCTGTTGTGCCTATTAGTGGTTTTGTTTTGTTGTTTGCGTAAATTCAAAGTGTTAGTGTACAGAGGGGTATATTTCCACAGGCTTAATTTCAGTGTGTCACAGCTCACAGAGTACTCAATGCAGTATCTTTACTCCACTTACTAGTACATTCACCCTTACAATGTTTTAACCTTTCTCTACATTTTAACCTTGTGTATTTAAGTGTTATCATTAAGTTAATGATATCAAAGTTAATATAAAATGTAAAAGAGAACAAAGATGACAACAAAACAGCACAAAAAGAATAAACTCTAAACGATACACCAGGGTCATTAGCGAATTGTGAAATTTTATATGACCTGAGATGATAAACATTGTGACTTTAACACTTTGCACTACACTTTCAATTTGTTATTGCAAAATTGCATGAAATGCACTAGCACCAGTTTCTCCCAGTCCGGCTTTAATTTGAATTCACTGTTGCATGTCTGCCCGGTTTCACTAGTACTCATCATAAACCTGCGGCATCGATCTGAATTAGATGAACTAACGGCACTGTCACATGCTCGCCAAACCCACCGGACTCTTTCCACGGACTGGATTTTCCAGAGAAAAACAGGCCTGACAATTCGTTGGAGTCTGCGAGAACCTACTCAGGTTCTCGAAAAAAGGACCTTTGCGAGAACCTTAGAACCTTCAAGTTCTCCGCTTTTAGGTTCTCGTAGAAGGAGTTTGCGAGACCTAACAAAATAGAAATAATTCCGCGATACCCTGATAGGATTTTATTTAATGATTTTCGAATTTCCAAAAATTTCATTGAATAGTTATGGTATACATATCAAATGGGATAATATATCAATTTTTTCTAAAAAATATGCATATAGGTTGCCTAAAATTTTAAATGAAAACTTGCTGGAAATTACATTACTTACACATGGAACCAAGGGTCTTTGTAATGTCTTTATCTAGGCACCGGAGTTCGCGCAAAAAACATGCGCGAATTTTTGGGTCTATCACGATTTTGGTGGTCCATAGCGAATATTTTCACGATTTGTAAAAAAAACCTTTTTTAATGTTAAGTTGCAAATACAACAACAACAAACTGACTTAGTTAAATCATTATTATGCAAACGTCGGCGAAAATTGATAACTCACCAGGCTTCCAATAAGTGCAAAATATAGCACATGTATTTATACATCCTAGCGTAGAACTCTACCTCTAACCTTGATTCGTTGAAAACGGATGAACCGGACCTATTTTCCATGGTGAGCGTCAGCATGTTTGCGCTTCGGTGCATTAAACAATAATATTGTTTAATTGACGAATTGATATCAAGGCTATCAACGCGCGGTATAGGGTCTTTGTTCATAATTGGTTTATCCATGGGATAATCTCGTCGGCATTAAACAAATTCGGACTTCGTGAGGATGCGAACAGATGAATACACAAATTTCATACACATGGACACTCATTCAGGGGCAAGCGTGGAAACCCGTACGTTCATCCCGGGGCCGAGGGATTCCCCATGCCACTGGGATTCCCACGAGCGAAAAGTAAATTATTTTCGGTTATGTACATGATGTATGCATCGCCTCAGCCGCGGCATGCCTCTACATTGATGCAAATATTTTATCAGAATAGAAGGGAAAAAATACAGGTGATAATGATGCTGCTTCTTGACATTTTTCAGCAGAGAAAAGAGTAGGAAATAGATGTAATTTGAAGATGAGCAAGTTTTGCCCAAAGACTCTTCGTGGTCTGGATGACTAGCAGGGCAACATAGGAAAAGCATTTTCGCGATTTTTGACTTTAAAATCGTGCATTTCGCTAATTTCAAACTACGGGACGAGCATTCTGCCGTTTTAAAATGCCCACAAAAAATCCGGTGCCTCATTTTTATCGTTTGACATTGTTGATTGGCACAAATTTTTTGTTTTTTTTGGGGCCGCGAAACCCGTTTTGGTTCTCGCAAGTGTAATTTTGGGCGAACCTTCAGGGCGAACCGGTCGCGTGTTCGCGTCGAATTTCCGGCCCTGAGATGAACAGTGTCGTCACAAAATACCACACATACACGGCTCACCAGGGGTACGTGAATGGTCGGAAGTGCATCTAGGAAGCTCACACGTGTGTTTGAATTCTTTACAAGGTTGTGACCCATTTTGTACTTTTAACTCCTTGACATTAAGGAACAAACAAGTTGCACTCGATGGCTATGGGGATAGCAATGAGGAAGGATGTACCAGCCCTGGAGATTACAAGCTTACCTGACTCACATAATGGATGATCAGCATACAGCGCCCTACCTAGTACCAATGCTTAAACCCCACCGTATCTACTTTCAGTTTAAAAGATGACCACAATGAGACAAATTTGCTCTGGGACAAGGCCACCATTTTTTTTATATGTCTAAGGTCCCTGCAAGAAAAGGATTTGGCAGAATTATGGTACTTTAAGAAATCTTGACTGGATTTTCCAAATGGATGAAACCACAACATGGGGGAAGTTATTGAGCTCATTGTATTGATCAAACTAGTCAACGCTAAGTGAACCATTCAATGTTAAGTGACGTAGAGTTCATTTAAGAAACACCTTGAAAAACCCGAATAGAGTAAAAGTCAGGTAGAAGATTGGCTGTGATAGAGGTGGCACAAGTCACACACACACACCTTTTCTGGTAAAGTTAATTAGTATTTTATGTTTACAATGGTTATCTATGTACTTAATTAAAGCAATATTAGAGAAAAGTTTTTTGAAGAGCGCCCCCCAATTTTCAAAATTTGATATTTTTGCACAGTTACGTTGGTAATTGGTCTAGGAAACTATACCTGCGAATAGAGAATGCCTAAAAAATGCGTATTTCACAAAATAAGCGCTTTGTAATTAGAATTGGGGATCCAGTTGGGGACTTAACGGCAGAGATGGAAAATGCTAAGTTTATGTCCGTCCATGATGAAATAGTGCACCTCGAGAAAAGAAATAACCTAGGATTTGGCAGAATTAGGTACTGTAAGAAATCTTGATGGATTTTACATATGATGAAAAACACAATGGGGGAAGTTATTGAGCTCATTTTATTTGATCAAACTAGTCAACGCTAAGTGAACCATTCCCAATGTTAAGTGACGTAAGTTCATTTAAGAACATCAAATTAGGATTGGGACAAGGCCACCATTTTTTTTATAGTTCCTTCACAGAAAAGGGATTGGCAGCGAATTAGGTACTCTAAGAATCTGACTGGATTTTCCAAATATGGATGGAAACACACATGGGGGATTATTGAGCTCATTTATTGATCAAAACTAGTCCACGCCTAAGTGAACCATTCAATGTTTTATTAGTGACGTAAGTTCATTTAAGAAAACCTGAAAACCAACGAATAGTTAAAAAGGTAAGATTGGCTGATAGAGGCACAAGTCAACACACACACCTTTTCTGGTAAGTTAATTTATATTTTCGTTTACAAGGTTATCTATGTTACTTACTTAAAGCAATATTAGCACATTTTTTGAGAGCGCCCCAATTTTCAAAATTTGATATTTGGCACCAGTTTGTTGGATGTCTAGGAAATATACCTGCGAACGGGAATGCTAAAAAATGCGTATTTATCACAAAATAAGCGATTTTGTAATTAGGAATTGGGATCCCAGATTGGACTTAACGGCAGAGCTGGAAATGCTCGTTTATGTCCGTCCATGATGAAATAGTGCCAACTCGAGAAAAAATAACCTCTAACTGGCTTGCCTGAACTTATTAAAACAACTAATGGATGAGCGTAGACACAGTACATGGCGCTATTTCCCGACTATTTTCACATTGGAAGGCCGTTTACAGCAGTGTTCTATTTATCGGGGATACCGATAATAATTATTCTAGTTACAAATTCCTTCGTTTGTGACACAAGACATTTTCGGCTTAACCATTCACAGTATAGTTTACTAGCATGTTACCATTGCAATCGTGTAAAAATCTCAAAAAATTTTTGAAAAATTGGGGGCGCTCTTAAAAAAAATGTGCTTAATATGCTTTAACTCTCAAATGAATAAGCTGAAAACATGTTTTAAATGTCAAAAATCATTTGAAAAAATATTTGGTGGTTGTAGCCCTTTTATCTAGAGTTGAGCCAATGCAAAATCTGCCTCAATCAGATGGGATATACCAGTGTCCATTGGTTAACATTGCCACATATGCAAGATTCTGATCCAATCAGATGGGATATACCAGGTCCATTGGTAACAGTGCCAATAGCAAAATCTGCTCCAATCAGAGGGATATACCAGTGTCCATTGGTTAACATTGCCAATATGCAGATCGATCCAAATAAGATGGGATATACCAGTGTCCATGGGTTAACATTGCCAATAGCAAAATTGCCCTCCAATCAGCTGGATAACCCGTGTCCATTGGTTAACATTGCCAATATGCAAATCGCTCCAATCAGATGGGATATACCGTGTCAGGGGTTAAACATTGCCTAATAGCAAAATCTGCTCCATCAGATGGGATATACCAGTGTCCATTGGTTAACATTGCCAATATGCAAGATCTGAATCCAATAGAGGGATATACCAGTGTCATTGGTTAACATTGCCAATAGCAAAATCGACTCCAATCAGATGGGATATACCAGTGTCCATTGGTTAACATTGCCAATACAAATCTGCTCCAATCAGATGGGATAACCAGTGTCCATTGGCGTTAAACATTGCCAATATGCAAGATTGATTTTGACATGACCTTGTCAGTGATACACAAATTGTGACAATAGAACACATGGATGGAATTGTCAATTTTTGGTTCTGGACACAATTGTGATTCTCCACTTTTATTTTTAAGAAAAAATCATATTTGCCCGCCATGAAATTTTGTCAAATTTGCACAGGATGTAGTTGTTGATAAATATCTCAATGAAGTTGTCAAAAATGTGTCGCCATTGATATTGTTTGGTTTATTCTGTTTTGTCATAATTAATGAGACCTTCAAACAGCTGTGTTATATTATTGTTTCTGAGAGAAGACCAATTCTGTTTTCTATGAAAAACCTGCTAGTCTTAACAATGATGATCAGCAGCATGTAAAAGACATTACAGGATGCCTTTGTGTAAATAGGGCAGTTCTGTTTTTAATCCAAATAGAGAAGTGTTATATTTAATGATCTAGAGAGAAGTTCTTATTTTTACTGTATATATATTGCCTGACGTTTCCACGAGGACTATTGAAAGAAATGCTGTATTCATATTATATAAGGCACTAAGTGGTTTTACATTGGCTTTAGGAAATTACGGCAATGTGGAAAGGCCTGCAAAATACATAACACAATGTGTAATCCCACATGGCAGTATGCATAATGAAAGGGAGAGACAAATGTGTAGATTTGGTAAAATTTCTCACTTCAACTGCAGAGTGAATTTGTGTAGTTAATCAAAATATATACCAAACAAAGATAAGAACAAAGTCTGATGTTTTGAGGAATTAAGATTAACACTTTTGGAGGAAGTTTTTTTCTTTTCAAATATATCAGTTAATGTATTTTGAAGGTTTAATTACCCAGAGTGTCAGTTTCTCTGCAATTTAAAAAATATCAGTCATTAGCCAAACAATTGAGCAATCTTCCTAAACACAATAGATACCTAAATGTTTTTTGAGACAACTAACCAAACAACTTATATTTCGATTTCATTTTTCACAGGTTTATTCTGCCTAAAATGTATGTCTAAGATATGATATCTTCATCTTCTTACGTTACTCGTAAGTAGACACAAAAATTACAGCATCTGTGCAAACATTAAGCCTTCAAATCCGATATACAAGTACCAAGAAACACCACTCTTCTATTATTCTATCATCGCCTTTACAGCAAATCTTCCTGTTGTCAAGATGGAGACATGATATTTTATTTCTCCAGCAGGTCCACTTGACTCTTGCAGTAGACTAAGCCAGACTTCCCACAGAAAATTTCTTAAGTCACTAGGCAGGGCTAAAATAGTGAGTTAACATCAACAGTTGAGTTGTAGGAAGAGTTAGGCAAAATGTAGGGAGTTATCAAAGTTGCCAAATTAAAAATGCTTCAGGTATTGTAACTCTGTGAAATGGTAGGTATACCGGTTTGTTACCAGAAATAAAGAAAAAGGTGTCTGCCACCTGTTTAAGGATTTAAAAGTTCACCAGATCACAAGTGCTTTAAACCACAGTACCAGTACAAACACCAATGATTATTCTACTATCTAGCAATAGACACATCAGAATCATTTTTCTTCATCTCCATTGCAACTATAACACCTACCATAAACACACAAATGATCAGCATTTAGAAAGATTGTGACTATGCCCTAACAGCTCCCAATTTTCAACCTACTGGGTAGAATGAGGGACAGGCAAGGCAAGTGCCTTACTCATTAACATTGGCAATGGCAGGGCTGAGAACCAAATACTCCAACTGCTATGCCATTGAAGCAGTGCAGTTTTACACTGACTGCATGTACAATTTGTGACATTATCATACCATTTTAATGCTACATCTATTGTATTGTCAATAAAAAGCAAGCATTTTATTGAGCAATTATTGGTGAAAAACTGGAATTCTCTTCATGATATTATCTATGGTCTGATAGAGTTTACTTCATTCAAATAGCCTGTCGATGTGCACTACTAGCCATCACTGAAACCCACATCTGATGTGGGCATGGTAAGCTGTTTGGATACCAATTTGTACAGAATAAGAAAGCATTTGTTGACCACTCAGATCCTCCGGGCCTATATGGTTCGAATTCCGTAAACTCAAATATGAAAAACTCAAAATCATTTAAGTATTTCAGAAATCAATTATGGAAGTCAACTCTTATGAAATCCTATACCTAATTACAAATATATTGGGGGCAGTAATATCTGGTATGTAGGTCATACCATGTTCACTGTGTATGAATCACTTTTGTTGTTGTAACTATGTATTTAATTTCAATGGTGATTGCTTTCTGGCCTTACTGGCCTTTTGATCACTTCCTCATTTGATTGTTGTAGTAAATATTTTTATGCTTTTAAAGAATTGGAAAATAAAGATATTAGTTTAGTCAAAATCCTCAATTCCGTGACTAATCTTTGGCAAGTAAGGTTTGACGATTGATTTGACTTCAAAGGACATTTTAGAACGTTTTTAGCCCACATGTCCCTGTGGAAAATGTCGGCAATTTCCACAGGAGGGGGGAAAGTTTCTACAGGGGCACATTTTAAATAATGGTCCAAATAACATTTAGTATAGCTAAAATTGTTCGTGTGGTAACAAGGAGTAAAAAGTCTAATGGTCCTGTCTGTAAAATGCATCGCTTTGAAGATATACAACAGAATAGGCTAAAGGTCAAACATTTATTCAGCAAAGGTCAAGGTTTTATACTGTTTCGATGGAGTTTAAAAGTATCTTTAAAAAATTATAAAATTACATTGATTTAAAGTATGTTGGGTATATTTGCCCACTTGGCATCTTCTCGTGGTTACAGGGGAGGGGGTACTTTCCCCACACACTTCAATGGGGGACAAAATTCCAGATGCTGCAAGTGTAGGTATACTCTACATAATTTAAGTCAATGTAATTTTATCAATTTTTAAAGATACTTTTAAACCTCAATCAAACCAGTATAAGACCCTGACCTTTGCTGAATAAACATTTGACCTTTAGCCTATTTTGCTGTATATCTCCATAACGATGCATTTTACAGACAGGTAACCATAGACTTTTTTACTCCTTGTTACAACACAAACAATTTGAGCTGTACTAAACGTTATTTGGACCATTATTTAAAATTTACCCCTGTAGAAACTTTACCTCCCTCCTGTGGAAATTGCTGACATTTTCCAGAGGGACATGTGGGCTAAAAACCTTCTAAAATGTCCTTTGAAGTCAATCAATCGTCAAACCTTACTTGCCAAAGATTAGTCACGGAATTGAGGATTTTGACTTAACTATATAATTGATTGGTTGATAGTTGTAACTATTCGCTGTAAGTAAACCTATGGATGTGTCACACAGAATTGCTGACCAGTGGCAACCTGAACCAAACCCCAAATCACCAATACAACTCACCTCAGCTCTACCTGCTTTCCTTCCTCTAGATGAATCAACTCCACACTTATCTGAACTCCCTGACTATCACAACTCACCAAACACACATCAAGCTCCTCAGACTCACCACAAACACTTGATGACTTAATTGCAAAATGGACTCCCCATTAAGTACTACAGATATGTTGGGCGGTTTGCTGAATGCTCTTTTCCTACTACATTGAACACCAAGGAGGTTATACAATGTTCTTGTGAGACTCACTCCATCAGCCCTTCAGTTTGGTACAGCTGAATGAACTTCAGCCAACAGTCATCTCCTTAAAGGGACTTTTGTGATCCACAACATCATCCCCCGACTTACCTAATCTTACATGCAAATTTGGTCGCATCTGTAAGAAATTCACAATTTTGTATTTTCGGTTTGCAAACAGAAATTACAACACAGTGGCCTATGGGGCCATGGGAAACAAGCATTTGCTCATAACACAAAACCTCAAAGTCGGAAGCTATTCTCAAGGATATCTAATGAACAATGAATAAAAGAGAAGGTGCTGGAATCACGAAATGCACCTTTAAATCATCTTCAAGTCTACTTCTGTTTAATGCAAATCAAGAAGGGTGAATTTCTTTGTTCATGATGAATAAAATTGTTGCAAAAACAATATTTTAGACAAATTTTGTTGTTGATGTAATACATTAATTAATGTCAACTACATCTCAGCTGGCTAGTGTGAGCTTACCGAGTTAAGATTCAACTCTCACAATATATAGGTAATCCAATTAGCGAGTTGATTAAAAATCATGAATTTCCGTAACCTGACCCATCTGATACACTTTTTTCTGACACACTTATGAGTTGGGAAACCCTTCACGGAATAAAGCACAGGCTTATTCTGTTAAGGTTTATTCTGTTAAGGTTTCCTAATTCATAAGTGTGTCAGATGGGTCAGGTTTTGGAAACTCCCTTAAATCAGCTACATGTCCATGTGAAGCCAGTTACCTTGTGTAGTCAAGATAGTGTGACCTTATTAAGCAGCTATAACCTGGCCCTCATATATTGCTAATTCAACCTTGGTTAGAGACCAAGTTTAGTAACAATCAGACACATTGATGTGTCCAGTCATTTGCCTTCACAGTTCAACTACAATTCATGTTGCCAAGATAGTGTGCATTTACTGAGCTATGACTTTCCACAATACAACCAATTTCAATCTTCTAGAGAGGCTAGTCCAGTCGGCCATTTGGTTATGAGGCCAGTATGCAGCCGACTCCACAAGGCTGTGGCTAACTCCACAAGGCTGTGTGGCTAACTCCACAAGACCGCAGCGAATTTAAGCACTGTTGCCTTACTGTGTACCACAGGAAGTACTTTGGTTACTTTTCACATTTTTAACCAACAAGTCAACATACACAAGACTGGCAAAAAGGTGCGCTTTTGAAATGTCACTTCAGTCCTCATAGGACTTTCTATGATCCATTGACTATACTTTCTGCAAATGCACAGCAATGTTTCGGGAAACAAATACAACTTTGAGACTATTAAGCAAAGTCTATATTTAAAGCATATTGCAATGAAATAACTATGAACTGAACCCAACACCCTGGGCTTGCTCTATATAACTGTATTGCATTTGGGGGTGGAAAAACTTTAACAGCACTTGATCTAAATACATGTTTCTACTTATATAAAAGCATTACTCTTGGAAACAAAATGTCGAAGAAAGAGTTTCGTGACTAGCATCTTTACAAAATAGATAAATATTTGTATGATGACAAAAAGTGAAGGACTTCACTGCATGTTGTTGGTTCAATGGCAAATTTAGAATTTGGCTTTGTCTGGAGAACACCAGCAGTACCACAGCAAGGCATTGCTTCTCTCATCAAATTAGTCTTGTGTGTGTTGATAAAATCAAACGAGTGCTGCAAACAAAATGTCGAAGAACAAGTCCTGTGACTAGCATCTTTCCAAAATAGATAAATATTTGTATGACGACAAAAAGTGAAGGACTTCCCAGCACGTTGTTGGTTCTATGAATTTGGCTTTGCCTGTATGGAGAACACCACTATACCAGTCTGATCAATGCCCACAAATATTGGAATTGCCTAACCTTACATAAATCAAGTTATTAGACCTGGCAGACTAAATAAATCTTGTGATTCAAGATGTTGATTAATTTCTGAGATTACTTTATATCAAAGCATGCCTTGCTCACATAAATACACGTACGCAAACACACATGCACAATTATGCACCCACTATCAAGGAATCAAAGCCCAGCCTAGCCCAGATGCACCTCAAACTAAAAAATACATCGCGGTCCCCAGACCGTGAGTATCGTCTGCTATCGCAGTTTGTGAATGGGTCAAATGTCACATGAGGTCATCAACATGTCACCCACCCCGCCCCCTCTTTCCACCAAGTTACATCATCGTAGTCCTTACGGAACTCATACGGCATGCAATATATTAAGGTTTAACATTTTGACCGGCCAAAGGTCACATGAGGTCACCAAGGTCACACAAGATTACCAACATGTCACCCCAACCTGCCCCCTCTTTCCACCAAGTTACATCATCGTAGCCCTTACGGAACTCATACGGCATACAATATATTAAGGGTTAACATTTTGACCACAGACACACATATAGATACACACACAGATACACACAGACATATGACCAGAGTAATCCCTATGTGCCTTATGCAATTCTCGCAGACGACACAAAAAAGTCCTCAACTTCATTACTGTCAGAAGCTTTAACAAATTTAACAACATTTTGTGATGCACATTTTTAAAGGATAGGTATGATTAAACAAGATTACCAACAAGTAGCAATCATTTAGAAACCTTCAAAACAAAGTATTACACAAAGAAGATGGCCTGGGAGCTAATCTGTGCATTGGCCAAGGTGTATGCATGCACATCATTTCTGAGAATATTTTGTGAAAAGATAAACACCTGCTTTGTCACTGGGGTGATTATAATTGAATAATCCATCGGCAGATGCATCCATTGGTCCAAAACAAATAGAAGACTTGCTCTCAGCGATAAAGATTGTCTCGCATTTAAATCAATGGAGTGTCTTATTCCATATCATTTTAAAGGAGCGATGACTCAATTTCTGGGTATTTTTGTTTTATTTACAATTGCTTCAAACAACATAGCTATCTTCAATTCAATTTTTAAAACATTAAAATTGTTAGGCAAAAAAGAAAGTTTGTCTCAGAAGAAATGTGTGAAATGCAAATTGCACTTTTTTTTTAAAGAAAAATGCTAATTGCGAAATGCAGGATTTCCCCCCATTTTTTGCTGTCTTTTTCGGGAACGGTTGTCGGCAGAATGTTCATTTTTTTTAAATGAAAATAAAAATCATTCAAGTGAGGAAAAACCTAAAAAAATAATGCGCTAAAAGACCAATTTTAAACAAAATGCACACAGAAATTTAAACTACTTAGTTCTCCAGGTAGACAAGGATGTATATATTTATTAATCTATCGCGCCTCTACCAACCCTGCTTGATAGCTCAGTCGGTAAGAGCATCGTGCATGTAATACGAAGGTCGCCGGTTTGAATCCAGCCAAGCGCACATTTTTTGGATTTTTTTTCAACACTGTCGCGCGCTGGCCATCTCCAGGGAAAGATTAATAAATATATACAAAATGCACACAGTCTTCTGAGACAGACTTGTTTTTGTTCTTGGCCTTATGCGATTTCTTTTAATTCAACTACAGGCACATTTTCTGTGAGTCATACCAAACTACATACAATTGAAACCTTGACAACCGATTAAACTTCTATTACATCACCGTCACTACATGTAACATACAAAACAAACATGCATATTCTCGTTGTGTTTGCATTAAAGTTTTCAGCACAAGAGACATTTTATAGATTTTATAATGAATTTAATAACAGTAATGGCTCACAAAACAAAATCATAAAATGAAGTAAAGCACAGCTGTTAGTGGTTGCAATTCAATAGACAACCTTGACTAGAAATTACATTTATTACATTTTTCATTTAGCAAGTAAATTTCTGACGTATACTGGAAAATGCTAAGGTTAAAATATTCCAGGCACGTTTTCCACAATACTAGTCTTTTAGACATGTTAGAGTAAAAGTTTGAATATATAACACGATTCCATTCCCCTTCAATGTCTACCACCACAATCATCTCAGCTAATTCATAAAATATGGTTAGTTTTATTTCTTGGCCTGTATATTGACATCTATGCATATTGAATTAATAGCCATTTATACATAAAGGATATCTTTAAAAATTCAATCAAAAAAAGTTAACATTCATAAACTTAGATCAAAATTTGGTTAAATTGAAGGATATAGATGGAATATCAATTAACTTTATTTCAATGGGAGCTGTCTTCATGTTATAATCGAAGAGTGATGTCAAAAATAAAAGAGATAAAAATAAAATAAATGTGACATGTTGCATTGGGTGAGTATTTTTGAGACTGGGTATTTTTGAGACTGCATGGCTGTAGAATTCATGTTCATTGTTTGAGCCAGCTGGTGCAGTCAGGTGACAGCAATGGAAGGTGCATACTACAATGACTGCATGGCTGTAGAATTCATGTTCATTGTTTGAGCCAGCTGGTGCAGTCAGGTGACAGCAATGGAAGGTGCATACTACAATGACTGCATGGCTGTAGAATTCATGTTTATTGTTTGAGCCAGCTGGTGCAGTCAGGTGACAGCAATGGAAGGTGCATACTACAATGACTGCATGGCTGTAGAATACATGTTCATTGTTTGAGCCAGTTGGTACAGTCAGGTGACAGCTATGGAATGTGCATACTACAATGAAGGACAACATAAATTCCAATCTCTTACACAAAGGGTACACCAACTGGTTGGCCAGGTGGAACAAGCAAAAACATGCAGCCTGTGGGTTTGTCGTGCCAGGACACAAAATAAGAGAGAGATAAAGAGATAAGATAGAGATAGCAAGAGAGCAAGTAAGATTTACACAGATCATTCAGAAACAAAAAACTAATACAATTGATTGATTGTAGTTATGGTCATGTTACAATATGTGTGTTTTAAGATGCATTTCATGATGCATCGTCTGTTTTGTTTATGCTTCACTAAATATCCTCGAGTTGAAAAAAAACTTATTTCCAAAATTAATTTCAGTTGATTCTGACTGTGTTTTGATGTTATAAGCAAATGCTTGTATCATATTCTCTAATAAAAAAAGAGTGAATTTCATTCTTAAAGAGTGGACTATAGGGCTCACTGGAACAGAGTGAGAATTTCCATCTTGAAAAGAAATGGAACTTAAACTGTTCAATTCCATGTTGAAAAACATCATTTTAGTATAGATTTTATCATTTGGAAAATTAATGCGAGTAAAATTGACCAAAAACTATTCTCAAAGATGTAAAAAACGCACACCTTTTCCAGAGTGGGCCCTTTTCATAGAGATAAGCACTCTGTGGGAATTGCTTGAGAAAAGATTTCTTGCAGAAATAATCACATCTTTTTTATGTAAGTAAAGGGGAAGGGGGGGAGATTTGTACTCGGTTACGAATGTTGCCTCTTAAAAAAGTGAAAAAGCCGATCAAGAATGAGGATTCTAAGATCCAAAATAAAAAAGCTATAAATTTGGAAAGGATTTGGGGCAGATATGCAGAGAGTGCAAATCTACAGGAACAAATTTTTAGAATTTACAAAAAAACAAGTTAAAGCTTGGACTTTATATCGAGCTTAATCACTCAAATATTTATCATAACTATAAAATAATAATATAAAATCCATTCTAAAAAAAAAAACCAATTAGCATCAATATGAATAAGCAAGCCATTCAGATAAGAGATGACCTGTTTTATGAAAAACAAGAGGCCATACTAATGGTGTCATTAGGGATCGCATCAGCTGAAATTGATGGACAGTACTAACCTAAAATTTAATATCCTCTTTCCAGCAATCAAAACATGAGACTGGGTCTACATTCGGCTATCATCCAATCTTTGTTACATTTTGAAACACATAGACTGGTTCTAAATTGGCTAGTATCATTAATTCTATGACGTGGGAGAAGTGTTGCAAACACGTGTCTCCTGAATTTGTTTGAACAAGTGGTGCTATATTGGAAATTTTGTTTAAAACAGCCATTTTGGATTGTGGAAATGCGGGGGACCAATACATCTAATTACCAATGGTTCTAATTATGATGAATGTACGTTACAGAAGAAAATTGTATGGAATTTAAGTGAAAAAAGAATTAGCAAGCGATAATTTCGTACTTTTGAGTCATCCGGCATCACAAAGCTGGACCCACTCTCAGAAATCTCCCATGTACTGATTAGCATGTTATATTTGATGGTATTAATCTATGGGGGGAACATCCAGAGTAATTGATTTCTGCTTCTGCAATGCTGACAAATATAAGAGCTCTTTTCATACTTCCATTATTTTCCATCTTGTGCTCGGTTCTTTCAATTCCAAATCTATGTTGAGTTTTCATGACAATGCCTAAGATATATTCACATCACTGCACATTACCCCTGGGACCCTCAGCAGAAGCACTTCTAATGATCCTTTAAAAAGATTCTCACATACGCTAATCACTACTCAAGTATATCTTGAAAGTAAAAGTTAATTTCCCAGCAGATAAAAAGGGCCAGGACAAAAAAGTACAATAATCTACCGGAGCCCGGGTAAACTGAATCGTTCATTATTGCGATGGAACGTGATGGTCTCTTTCATGTCGCAATGCTACCGTGCGAATCACCATGGCATAGGGGGGGTAACATCGCTGCAGCTGAACCAACACGGTTTCAAGAAATATGTAGATTAGTTGGCCCACACAAATGTAAAGACACTAAGAGGAGGTTCTTTCTTGCTAAACGTATAATAAGTTATGGAGTATAGTTGGACAAACAGCTCAAGCTTAACACAATTCTTGGACAAGGGCATCATTGCATTAAATGCTCTCTTGTTGTGCCCAATTTGTTTCGAATCACTTGGGAATACATTACATAGGAGGTAATACATTGCTATAGGAGGGTATTCCCTTGTGTTGTTAAATTCATGCCCAGCGAGTTTACTAAAAACCTACAAAAAAGTACTTACTGGATAGCTGATGATCGCATACGGATATTGAATCTTGAAGGCTTCAATTTTTCTTACTTCCTCAGGCCATTAGGACATACTTGGAAAGTACTGTGAAATGTTGAGTTCGTGCTTTTTAGTTTCATACAGTGCGACCAATAATTGTATAAAGCATTTCCCCAGATGTGTTAAAGAAATGCTCTTACATTGTGTTTTCTCCATACTACATTTTACCGAAAATCTTACTATGGCAAAATGAGGCATAAGTCACTAAAGGTAAATTACGAAAAATAGCATCATTTTTTTCGCATAGAGACACACAAAATAATCAAAGAGCAGGGGCGATCAGGCATTTGAAAAACGTCAAAATTACGGGGGGGGTGGCTGCTGAAGATTGAAACTTGTCCAAAATGGGTGATTTGGCAAGATTTGCCGAATTACGGAGGCGCGCAACCCCTCCGCCCCCTCCCTAGATCCGCGCCTGAAGAGGATCCACACTCAGATTCTTGTGAGCACATAGTATAGGTATTATTGATTCTTAGAGGAAATTGAATATAAGTAATAAACTATGCATATGCTATGGTGACTTACACCAAGGTGCCATGAAACCTAAAAATGGAAGTACCATTGTTTCCTCAAAATAAAACAAATTCTCTATACAATAATAACCATTATGAATAGAACTCCTCAATCACTGAATTTAACTATAACCACTCACCCTCAAACCATCTGATTTAAACCTTTTGACCCCTCAAAATGGTAAATTTAACTGTAGACAAACTCCTTCATCCTCTAAGATCAAGGATTGTAAATAGGAACATTTAAAAAATAATGCGCCCTTAGATTCAAAATATATTTTGTGCATGGTTATAAAGCTCTCTATACATTAGCCCTCACCTGAAAGATTAAGACTAATTCAGCGTCGTTTAGAGTAAACAGAACGATTTTAGAATTAATGTTGTCGGGACCATTAATTCAGCAGATGACGCGGCAACAGGAAAGGAAATGCAGTGAACACAAGAAAACACACGCCAGAGTGATTATCACGGCATGCACCTTGTTTGACTGGTCTGTGACCTTTGTGGTTTAATATCAATGCGACGAGTATGATATTCATGCAATAGACACACTTTTGAGTAAAGTTCACGGAAAACTTAAAAGTAAGCCTTATAATTATCTGGATGGTTTTTAGCCTCGTGATTAGTGTCCCAATATCGCTTTGGGTATGTATTATTGTATGTGTAAAAGATATCTCTATTCTTCCAATGGCTAGACTATCAATTTTTTTGCCCGAGGGCAAATTGAAGAAATTTCATATTTTCTGAACATGTGACAGTGCGACTTAACCAAAAACTCATCTTGTTATATTTAACCATAACACTGCTCAACATCATGGGAATTTATTCATTTCATAGCAATAAGCAAAGATTTTTTTAAAGGGTCAAAAACTGTGCTGTTCACAGGAAGTTGGTTTGAAAAATTCCTGCAAAAAAAAGCCAACAACTCATGGATGTAGTGAACCCTACACGTTGTCAGTTAAAACACCGGCTATCGCCGCCCTCTTACGAAACACACACACACACCGACATAAAAGGGTGCTTCAACAATGACTGCATTACAATGCAATGAGAATTCCATATATTTTTGCCCTTTCTCACTCATCCATTTGCAAAAAAAAATTGTTAAACGTAGATCAGCATGCATAGACATGCACTGGAGAGACGGCTCAACAAGGCGTGCTACACGCTGCTTCTCACTTCAAAATGAGGGCCCCGGCTTCTCGGTTTCTTCTCGGTTTACTTCTTCGGTATGAAAAGATCATCAAATCAATACGAGCCTTTGCCATAGGATAATCAGTTTAATTTAACACCCGTGTACAAGGTCACAAATCATTTCATTTCTGAATTTGGGGGCATCTGTATTTCATCGAGGAGAGTGCATTACAAGGTTAAGGGCATTTAACTGAGATTAACCGATCCAGGGTTCCTCTGCCGATCCGAGGGCCGATATTTTTTTTTTTGTATTGGCAACCACAATCCGATCTGAGTATTTCCTCATATAGTAAAGACATACGAACCCTGGTGAGGACTAGTCGGAGTGCACTGGTGGTTCAAATTTTAAACTTAGGAATTGCGACGATGATTTAAAAAGTAGATAAATCTATATGGGGTCGGGTGGAATCTTCGGAGGTTAAGGTTATCTTTTGAGCAACTCTCTTTCCTGTTCTACGTAAAAACTGGTAAAATTACCCATTATATTTGGTCCCTTTCTTTCATTCAATATGTCCCTTCTTTCATTCAATATATCAGCTGAGAATTGTCAGGCTCTGACTATTTTTGCTAGCAGATTTTTTGATTGATTTGCATAAACAAGGAATGTGATCAGCAGGTGCTAATGATTCACAACAAATTTGGCCATCTTAACCTCCTGCTAGGGCTCTTTTGGGATTACCCATTTGGCCTGCAGTGGCTTCAAGTTAAATGAACCCAAGGTACCAATCCATTGTATAGAGATAAGTCATCATAGTGGGTCAATTGACAGCTTCTACCGACCACTGCGGTCTTTAACTTATGGTCATGTGAGGGCTCAAAAGGGATGTTTGCGCAAAGTGAACCACTTCTTTCTGAATCCTTATATAATTTGAAAACCATGACAGAATCAACCATATAAACTGTGTGGCTTATTCCCATTAAGTTCTTATTATAAAGTATGGGTCGAAAGAAGTGGTCACCCCCTACGGAAACACCCGCTCAGAAGGGCCTAATGCACATCTCACCCCCCCCATATTTTGCACCATGATTCAAACATTCAAAACTTTATCTCAAATATCTTATTTTAACTAGTAGTAAGTCAGAGTTCCTAAAAACTTATCCATTTTAAAGCCCATGCAATCTCTCATGCAATGATGGCTTGAACGATTTTGTGTGCGTGCCTTAAGAAAAGGTCACATTGTGGTTAGGATTCTGGCTAGCTTTATTCAATCTGTTTCATTTGAGTGTTTCCAAGGGAGAGAGTACGATGAAAATAAGAAAATCACAAAAGGTCACTCAAACCTGAAAAGTTACTTTTAAAAGGCTGGTAAATGTGAAAAAAATAGAGGATGAGGAGTATATGAGGAGGGGAGGAAGGAGGAAAAGAAAAAGGAAAAGAAAAGAAAATGGGCTGTGTATGCACACATGAAGTTCTCATAATTTTATCGACAATTTCTGGTTATTTTCATGACTTCAAACATCTTCAAAAGCTTTTAGAGCCAGTATTTTTATTCTTAAAACTCTCTTTCTATCAATGAAACATCCTCCGAAAATATTGTATTGTGGAAAATTTGATGCATTCTCAATCCATTTCAGCAAGAGCTAATTTTCTACTATATACTATTTCTTTTCTTTTTGCTTTATATGGTTAAAGAGTGAGTTCAGCTAAGAAAAAAATACTGAAATGAAATAATACTACAATCACTTCTCTTATTTTGAAAACATCGTATGCCTAAAATGTACACAATGTCTAATTTTGCTAATAATAAACCTTCACTGCGGGTATTGTCTTCACGACGGCTACATACAGGCGGTATTAATGCATCTTGCACCTGTCTAGTAAATATCTTTAAACATATTACAGAAAATAAAAAAAGCATAGTATGCAAGTTACCAGATGGTGTATTGAGTCAATCCCACAATGCACCAGTCTTGGGAAATTTCACCTCAATACAGTCATGTGATTCTACAAAAATCCTATTCTTGATGCATAAAACCCTAACTTTTTATTCTCATTTTATCCCACAAAGCATAGTACTTAGGGATTTTTTGCATAATCATGAAATGTCTTGTGGTTCTTAAACTTTTTGAACACTTTCTATCCCTAAGTACCAACATGTGTTTAGTACAGTACAATACATTGCAATGCATTATGGGATTGATTCAAAACACCCTCTGGCAATTTACTGACCAGGTGCTTTTCAACACTGGCCAAAAAGCATGCCAGATGCACAATGCTAGTTGGTGGCAGTGATGTCACTGCTACCAGCTAGCAGTCAATAAAATAAGGTTATTAATTTCTCCGGAATTTTCAAAATTGTAAATATCCTTTGTAATATCCAAAAGTTTTTGGACATGGAAGTGATTGTATTATGGGTATTCAAGGCCGTAGCCAGGGGGGTGCACCACCCCAAAAAATGACAAAGGTCTGCTTTATGATGTTTGAAGTTCCACTCTGTCATGTTGAAGGTCCGCTTTGTCATGTTAAAGTTTGCCGCTTGTCTAAAATTGAAGGGTTGTGTTTATGTTGTATGTTTAGGATGCATGCATGAAAGGAGCGATTAGAGCAATTAATACTAATTATACTCATGTACGTGTGTTTGTACTGTGTTTCTTCTCAACGCTTACGATGAACGAGATGTCATGTCATGAATTGCAGTTCTTTGATGCATAATAAAGGGCAACAACCTGATAACTATGCCATTTGTTATTCAAATTAACATTTTGTAGCAGAAATTCTTGTTAACAAATGCTACAAAAATGCAATTCTTGCTCTTAACATTTTGAGTGGGTGTTCTTACTCATTACCAGATTGCACAGAGCACACAAGAGCTCACAAGGATCAACAAGCTCAGCAGTAATCTATCGGAAATATATTACACATTTACGTGAGGTGAATCGTTTACAAATACAATTTGAAGGATGTGTTATGAATACAATTCAGGATTGCTGGCAGTTTTATCAGTACCTGCAGTTTTATCAGTACCTGCAATTCTGCCATTTTAATATTACCACCCAAGGCAAAAGACTGTTCATGGCATCATTAGACAAATGGTATGCCTCGAAAAACACGTATTATTTCATGCACACGGCATATATGCACATGCATACATGCACATGTAAACACGCACATGCACAAAAAATTTTGAAGTAATTTCCATGTTCAATGTTGTTCTTGTCTCCATATAACACCTATTAAAAGCAAAAGAGTCAAAATAATTGTTGAAATTTTGGAATAGCTTAAAGGTAGTTGTTCCGATTTATGTGAATTGTGTTCTCTACTGGATATGAGAGCCTGGCACTGCACATACACCCCATCAAGTACCGTGGGAAACAAACTTGCGGTTTTGAGGTTACACGGCGAAATATGCATGTTGAAATAATGCATGTGTTTATATCTTGGGAATGAAATAGATTTGAGGGTCAAAATTTCAGGACGGACAATGAGAAAAATATGGCCTTTCATCTGATATCAAAATCGAGACTTCCGGGATAAATCAGGGGGGTTCCAAACACGATCGGAACACGCACCTTTAAAGCTAAAGGATAAGTCTACAGAATTCTCATTCAGTAATTTTTTACAACTGAAAATTGACAGAATAGGAGGAAAAACTGCAGTATATATAGATACAAATTTCCATTCAATTACATATTGTATTAAGTGTCTGTACAGAGAGTAGTGAATAAAATATTCAGTTTTGTCTTTATTAGGTAGGTTGCTTTTGGTCTTATCACTTGTAGGGCATGTTAGGATACCTATACTTCTAATAGACATTCAAAAATTGATTTTTATTGATTTTTTTTTCAATTTTCTAATTTTTAACAAATCAATGATAGTACCTTTAATTTATTTTTGAATACAAATCCTGTAGCAAAACAATTCATACCAGTAGTTAAGAAGAAACATGTTCTATATTGTACCAAAAGCTGGTCTGTGCAGTGTCATTGGTTTTAAATCTGTGAAGCTCATAGGACGTACTCAAACTCAAAATTCAGAAAATTTGTCCTAATGGAAAACACAAATTCAACCCGGAGAAATCGGTGTGGCAGAAATTTTAAAGGAAAAATGAAATGAACAGAAAGAACTCAACACTGATTGAACTGTAAATCATTAAAGTATATAGCAGAAATAATTAAACACCTCATTTAGTCAGCCAGTGATGTAATTCTATGTTGTATGCACCTGCTTTTCTGGGAATTAGCTAATCCTCCCCAAACACACAAATTTCATTAAGCTAATTTTATGAATGGAATGCAAAGATTTCATATTTCCCAAGCGAGCGTATACTGGACAAATCACCCAGAGGAACCGGTTTGACCTATTTAAGAAACCGAAATAGGTCTTTAACAGTGAATGGAAATTTATTTTTACATATTTATGTAGGTCTAGCATTCCGTTTGGCAAGTCCCAGAAACTATAACACCAACATTCTTAACCCTCTTCAATCCTGGAGATTCTGAGATAGGTTATAACACTCAAGTTAACTAAAATTGATACCCCTAGCAGGACTAAAAGATTATTGTGAAATTGTTAAACCCTAGCCCCAAGTCCGAGCCCTAGCCGGTCCCACTTTTCTGCACAAGCACAAATGCCTGACCAAATTCGAAGAACCTATACCAGGATCGAGCTGATGACCTTCTGAAATCAAATTTTTTGTCATATTTTTCAGACATAGCCCGGAGGAACAGACAGTTATACACGACACTCACTGCACAAAAACTGTTTGGACAGTTTCGTGTTTCTGTTTCCACTGGTTTGATCTGTTAATATTTGAGACAGGCAAAAGAAAATGAAAAAAGGCAATGAAGAAATTCCAGAGTATATGCTAACAGTACAGGCACATACTAAAGCTACAATATCTTGTCATTCATTGATGTGTGTTTGACACTAAAACGTTATCGAGAATTGGCTGCAAACGTTCTTGTTGTTTTAGGCTGTAGGCATCAAATGAAGAGTCATCCCAATTCTCATCTGTTTGCATCAGCTTACATCCCTAACCACAGAGGAAGACTCAATTTCATAATGCAATAGGATTGTAAATTACACCAATTTGAGATCACAAATCCCACATAGAACCCACTCACTGACAAAGACTTGACTTTTATTCTCTTTTTTTGCCTGCTAGACGACAACGAATATACAATTTCAAGATGATTTATAGTCCTTGCTTTTCTGCTACAATAACCTTCCCTTTTGTTCCAGAACATGAGCTGCGGCTTTCCACACCGATTTGCAAATTTACTTATTTCCAGTTTCCCATGCAGAATTATCTGTACAAATATATTACTATTCATTTTTTAATGAATTCCCGAAACAGTCATATTTATTTTGAAGATTTATCCCAAGTTGTTATTGGGTTTTAAAATGAAATACCAAGTTACCACATTTGTAAATGTCCATCTGAAAAGCTACAGAACCATGTCAGTGATATCAAACAGCAAGCAGATAACCACAAAACCTCATAATCATCAAATAAGGAGACAGTCCAGCTCCCAGGCTATACAGGCCATTTTCACTGTCCTGAAATTATTATGTACATGGCCCAGACGCCAACAAGGGGTGAAAATAAAACACTCGGAGATAGGATGCATGTCAATGACATCTTTTCATTGGCAGTCTCGTCAGCTTTCAATTCGCTCAATTTCTCCAAGCTATAATGCACACAGACATGGACACCTTTGGGTTGACAGGTTTGGGGCCGGGAGGCCGGACAGGGGTTGAGCGGATGCCACAATATGAGAAAATGGGGACAAAGAGGGGTCATGTTACCCATCTTAGAGGATTGTCTCAAGAAATGACTGAAATATTCAAGACCTATTTCAAGGAGCCATTAATAATAGATGTTACAAAATGTAAAGTAACACAAGTTAAAGGCAGAGGTGGCACAAGATAAGATGATGTTCATGTTGCTGCCAAGAATTGGACGGAATTTCATTTGTTAACAAGCACCGCAAAAGATCGGGTAACAAATAGTATGAATACGTAATGAATTATCACAAGAATTTAGTGAGATTGTGTCTTTGACCGCTATCCTGAAAAGTGGGGGTAATTATTCTTGGAAAGGTAGTATCATCTCAGGGGCTTTTATCTATCCACTGATGTCAACTACAGCAAAATTACAGCAAATAATAACCACAAGAGATTGCCAGTTATGGGACGGTTAGTACTATATCACATTCAAGTTGAGGGTTTACATAGTCCGGGACCATAGTCTGGGTTCGCACTGTCAAGACCAACATGAAAAAGACCCTTTTTAAAGACTTAATTTCAAACTCCAAGAGCCTTCAATGACTTGAAAGTTCTTTAATCTGCAAAATGCCACACAAGGAATAAAAAAAATGATTTAAAGACCTTATTGATTTTTTTTGCAAAATCTAAAGGCTTTTTAATGACCATATTTGAATTGAAAGACTTTTAAGGAAACTAATGAATGCTACGTGTCCCGTAGTCATATACATGTACTACAAAGCTACAACACCAATGCCACTTAAAATATTTCAAAATATCCCTTATCAATGCCGAGTTGGAATTCACAAAGACTTTTTTGATAAGCCTATCAGTAATACAGTACAAGGCATGTACTCTCTCTCTCCTTTGGGGACACAATTGCATCTAACAATGCACCATCCTGGTTTCTGATTTGAAAGAATATGAACAAAATCGAGATCATTTTCCTGCCTAATTCAGCATCGCCATCTGGGTAAGTGTCAGCAGGGATACATTACCCCCATCACAAAGGCGTCTTCCGTCACTGCATCTTCCTACATAATTCACCGTGGGTTCAG
This sequence comes from Ophioderma brevispina, assembly GCA_023653785.1. Taxonomy (NCBI): domain Eukaryota; kingdom Metazoa; phylum Echinodermata; class Ophiuroidea; order Amphilepidida; family Ophiodermatidae; genus Ophioderma; species Ophioderma brevispina. The sequence continues at coordinate 201,960 of JAMKCH010018187.1, forward strand.
AGACCAGCGCTCTAGAGTAGCAGACCTAAGAAATTGATTTTTACCACGTTCAGGAAGCGGCCATTGTGCAGGCAGGCGTGCAAGAAATTGATGACATAAAGCATCACTGCTTATTACAGATGTGCATCCCTTTCGTTTAAGGAAGGCTTCCTGGAAACTCCCTTGTGCTAAGCCTGACTGTTTACAGTTTAGTGCATGTTGCTGATGGAGTGTTCTGATTTGGGTGCTACAGCTTCCAGATGTGGACTTTAAACCAGTTTGACAATTTACCATTATGATAAATTAATACAGCAGTTCCACCTTTTAGATTAAAATGATCATACACAATTTCTGAGACCCCTCATGTTATTTCCTCTACAGCAGCTACCTTACTCTACATATTGTAGACAATTTTTTTGTCAGATAAAGTATGTTTTACTACAGTTAAACATATAGCTGGTCTGTGGTAAAACCTATTTAGAATGCTATCTACTGAAGACAGCAATCTGGTTAGATAAATATTAAAGGCTGACTCAGAGATTTTCCGAGGAGGGCGCCCTCAATTTTCAAACAAATTGTGTTTTTTTGCATATACATAATACTTGTGCATATACTAAAACACTGTTTGAAATAGTTAAGCTCAAATCTAAGTCCTTCATATAGAAAATCACAACTTTGTTATAAATTTCCGGATCCGGAAATTTAGTTATACACAGTATCCTATGGCACTGTATACTACACATAAATGTTTACTGCATGGAAACAAAAAATCCGATACATCTCAAACATTGGAATTGGGCATTTTAGCTGGCTATCTTTAGTTCTTGTTGACAATTTTCAATAAATACACAAAAAGTTATATTTAAAAAATCTCGGAGTCAGCCTTTAACTTAAAATAAAGCAGAGAGAGGGAGGAGGGAGAGAAATGTGTGTGTGTGTGTCTGTGTGCATGCGTGCATGTGTATTTGTGTGTGTGTGTGTGCACATGCGCACATCTTCCCTACAAAACCAGTTTTTAAGTATTCGGATTCCACTTCAGATATCTACCATGCAATCATATCTGGTAAATTATTTCCAAAAAAAAAAAACTGTTGGCTTTTCAAAGCAACTTTTTTTAACAAATGCTATCTACTGAAGATAGTATTTTTATTACTCCTCTTATTTAACAATATAATAGTGCTCCCAATGGTTCTGCTGTTTTGACACACAATATCCATACACTAGTTTCCATAATTTGCCATAGGTATCATAACAAAATCCATTGCAAGAGCTAGACAACTTGCATAATCCAGAGCTATTATTACAATGCAATAAGACATTTCATCTGTAGCTATCTGTACTTGCTTTCTAATATGACAGCAATGTTGCCATTTAAAGAAGCATTCCCCCCAACCAGACAACCAATGAATATCTCACTAAAACTTCTTAACAACAATATACAACTTAAGATAATAACAAAATACCTTCTTATTTTTTCTTCTATACAACAAAAAAAAACAAAATAAAAAGTTAGATAGCAGGTCTGGTGGTGGTTTGGACATACAGATTCCATGTACACTCACTTCCCGTCCTAGCTTCTCCCAAATAAGCTAAGTCCAGAGAGAGACAAAACAATTACACATGTGTGGTCCCTTTTTGTGTCATCTGCCAAGATGGTTTTTTGGTAGTTGTTTGTTAAATGGGTTAATTGAGGGTGGAATTTTGTGAGCTAAGTTTTACGTAATACAAAAATATAAAATTAATGTTGTATTTTTTATATATGAAGTGCAATTTTATCAATGACCAATAGATATCCTGCGAGGCCGGGGTTAATGAACTAGAAGGGGTGAGTGAGAATGCTAAGGGGGAAATTTAAATGGCTCACTGCTGATAAAGAGGATGACAATGATTTGACAATTCATATCTGCAAGTGTTATATCCATCCACAGATAGCAAAAGAACAATATGAATGTATAAGTAATATATGAGTGCAATCTAACGTAGATAGAAAAATGATGTGCTATCTACTATAGACAGCAAAAGAATGATTATGAATATAAGTAATATCTGCAGTGCTATCTACCGCAGATAGCAAAATGATGACATAAATATATGTATTATCCACAAGTGCTATCTACTGTAGATAGCAAAAGATGACATGAATATAAGTGCTATCTACCACAGATAGCAAAAGGATTAGTAGAATATGTCCAATTAATATCTGCAAGTGCTATCTACTGCAGATAGCAAAAGGATGATATGAATGTATGTATTATCCTTAAGTGCTATCTACTGTAGATAGCAATAGATTTCTGGCTCCTCATCAAAATTCATGTATGTTGCATGTTGACATTCTTTCCAAGAACAAGGTGTATCTTGTCATCAGACAAAAGGGTTCACCAAAGATATATCATAATTTTTGCATTATTGCATAATCACATACAAATGTAGAAAACAAATGTTAAAAGTGAGATGAAAAAAGTGAAATGTACATTTCCTACACCCGATATACCATGTTTTAGAGAAGCATAAGCCTATAAGTTTCAGGGGACCAGCATATATTGGTTGACTATTAAGTACATGTCCAGGTTTAGCTGTGCACTAGTAGTTAAATAGGTCAAACATCCATCACAATATCCAATGCTTGACCTAACTGCTGTGTAGTCATTACCAAAATATTTATGTTGCACAGTTTCACTCACATTGTATTTACATACAGGAAAGGTTATTTTTATAGGAGGGCATTAGGTTTAATTTAAATCAAATGGTTCATTAATTGTATCGTGCATATGACAGGAAGTGCTGAAGTCATTGTCATGGCCTTGCTTTTCAACAGTAATGCATTAGAGAATTTGTGCAATATCTATTTCTGCCTGTATGTATGCATTTTGTAATGGTATGAAGCAAAGCAGTTTACATATTCCAATCTAATATAATAAAGCAGGAACCAAGGTCAACTGTGTCTGGACTATAAGCTTAAAAGCCTCCAAAAGGTCTGAATGATTACATACACAATATAAGAGAAGTCAGATGTACTTTGTTGATTTATTAGAGCAAACAACTATCTTCACAACAGCTGGAATATGCATTGCAAATCATTGATGGTCGCATTCATATTTTGTATATTGCACTGTAACCATTTTCTTCTACTCAATTCAAGACCAACTTTGCATGACCCCATCTGAACATTTGGTTCCTGGAATTTTGCATTGACAGGTTTTTTACCTGGATAAAAAAACCATGCATTCTATATAACACCTGTTGGGTTGTCTTTACAGTAAGATACTTTCAACTGATAATGCACATTTCTTATCATACAGATGGCTATATATCTGGAACCAATGAACAACACCCTGTTGTGAGAGCTCTGTCCTAGGGTGTGCAACTTAAAATGTCATGTTATCAACATGCGACAAAGTGAGCCTTCAAAACTTGCTCATGAACACCAGTTTCTATATAAAAGACCAGGTCCAGAATGCAGAGGTCAACCTTCTCTGCCAGCCAAATTGGACTTGTCTGCTGCTAATCCACCTTTTGTATTAGATTAGATTCCACATTGGTGCAAGTTGCCTGCACACCTCAACAGAATATAAATCCTTCAGCAACCACAAGTGCCCCCATTTGAAATGGTATTTTATATACCCTCTAAACTGTTCCAGCTTCCTACAACCCCTAATATTAAAAATATAAATCCAAACTCCTACATTACTAAAATTCCACTGATAACTGTTGCATACAATTCTGCGTAGGCATGGAGTCCTGTGTTGCTGCATCCATTCGACTGATAAGAAACAATTAAGGGGAAACAGCAGTGGGCTATATAGAAAGCTATTAAGATTCCTTGTTTCAATTCATTTAAGTTGGCTCAACCTCAGACCTGTCTATTAAGTCCAGAAAGCTAAGGAACAAGGGCCTATTTTCAATGAATTTTCTCTTCTCATCACACCCCTCCAAACGCAAGCATTGTTTCATTAAAAAAAATACTGCAAGGTAAAACTTGCAAGCCCCTAGTGGGTAGCAAATTGCAATAACTCATTAATCTACACAAATCATCATGATCATCATCTTCATCAGCAAACCACCACACATCATCATTTATGTTGCTTTTCTGAAATTACGTATAAAATGGAATAGCGTATTTAGTAAGGTAAATTCACTACTAGCCCGTGAGCTTCCCTCCCCCGTACCGGGCATCCCCCCCAGGATCATCCGCCTTGAAAACCATGGTTGTATTCTACATGGTCTAGTAAAAATGATGTACCTTTAAAAAAATTGGGATGCATAGCCCCGGTGACGTCATTTTGATGACTTCAATCAATTTTGAGAGACAAATAATGTACTTTTCAATATTTTTTGCATATTCGGATAGCCCAGACAATATAGTTGTTATTTATCTTCACCTCTTCGCAAATAAGGATTTCGTTTCATTTTTATATCATTGTAAATATATTTTCCCCATTGACTTATGTACAAAAACAGAAAGTTTAAAACGGCGATTTTTCATTTCTGATTTTACCTTGTTTTTTGGGCATCAAAAGTAGCCTATTTTTCTCTGACACAAACTACTCTGCAACCATTTAATTAACAACCCATTTTTTAAAACTTATTTTATATTGCATTGAGGATGTACTGAAGCAAGAATATGAAGTTTTATTTGCAAAATATATGTTTGTAGAGCCATATGGACGAAAATGATGACGTCATCAAAGTACCTTAGGGGGTAAAAAAAAATCGAAATATTTTTTTTTTTTAAGCCTTTTATTTGCCACTTGCCATCATTAATTTCACAAAGCATATGTGGATGAACATTTAACAAACCCCCACTTCATAGATGAGTAAATAAGCCAAAACTGATCTATTTTTTACAATTGAAAAGCCCTATGGTTTAAATCCCCGATTAAAATGCCATTTCTTAAATTGTTGATTTTTTCTGTTTTTTATTTTCTTCATTGACAGTCTTGTGGTTACCACCCCCTCCGGAATTAGTCATTATTATATGCATCCGATGCTTTATGATTTTGATACCAGTGAATAGCTATGATCCTCTTCTTTCCATTGATACAACATAAGTACCAATTAAGTACCAAGCCGACCTAGTGTGGCGTCACAATGACGTCAGAAAGTCCGTGAGCCGCAAAGTGGCATTTTCCACGGAAAATTATCGAAAATCCATCTTTGCGCCAAAAAGAGTTAAGAATGTTGATTTTACATGCGGTTTTCAGCACTAACTGATGACAATTGACTACTTCTCTTACAGAAACACAGACTTTTCGAGCCATAATGTGCATAATATTTTAAAAAAATGTACCAAATACTTTGGGTGAGCACCACCCCCCTCTTTACCTTTCGAACTTGACGGCATACCCTAACCCCGTGAAGGGGCTAGCTCTTTGCATTTGTTTTTCGCTAAAATAACCACCAGGACGAGGGATGATTACTTAAAGCTTTTAAAACGAAAGCTTCTTGCATTTTCAACAGCGCATTAGGTTCACTAGGGAGTGGTGATCCCCCTCCCCGTAAGACTAGGGTTAACTTTTATCTAACCAACATACCCATCGGTTTTCCATTCCTTTAAACATTCTAACAAGTAACCAATGGTGGTCAAATTTAAATCATTGCTATAATGGGTTTTCTATTCATATGAAAAAGGTCACCATACGTCACACAACGACATCAACATTCTCAAAAACCACAGATTTCCCCGATATTCCATGAAGATAGACCAAGTTCCAATTCTAGGGCCAACATGTAGCAAACAGAGGTTTTTTGTACACTGTTGCTTTATATGAAAGGAAGGCTATTCTGATATACATTGTAAGGTTTCATGCTTATATCGTTAATTTTTGTTTCGTACGAAAAAAAGTTGGATGTAATTTGATGATTTACCCACTATACAATAGACATGGGTAGACGGTTGTATATCTGGGCAAAAAGATTTCTCTAGAAAATTAAATACAAGCGAAATAAACCTTTCGTTAAAATAAACTTTACAATCATTTTTCGAGATGAGGACTCACACTACCTTAAGACGACAGATCTCCATCAGTGTGTGTATTTTTTTTAGTGATATCCTAGGGGGCTAGACTTGCAAAAACATCAGAAATGAGAAATAATGCTATTGATTAATTCCGCGACATAATCCACTGACTTGCTCACAAGGCCCCCTAAAACCGCTTCAACCTGAGATGAATCTCAGCTTCAACACAACAAATAAGGGTCCATGACCACAGGGAAGATTTACGGAAAGAGAAGTCCGGGGGAACGAAAAAGTTTAGAAGCTCCGGTTAGAAGCAGAAGGAACCTGAAGTTCACGGGGAAAACCAGCGATGACATGTATGGATCATCAGCAACCAAATTCGGTTTTCTTAAAGAAAACTGGGAGTTATTGGTGAAACACGAGATGTACCATTTTCAATTCACAAAACCATCAACCATTTTCAAGATTTAACATTATCTTGGTTTTCTCGTTTTAAGATTTTGATTATAATGAGATGTTGACTCATCTCTCCAATCGGTGGCTATTCCTTATTTTTGAGAGCAGATCACAATATTACAGGATCGATTCATTGCGTAGAAGTTATTATTGCAAATGCGATAAAAACACTCCTACTCGCTTATCTATTGTTAATATAGCTATCCAGTAATAATTTTGTCCGGGGTACCAATCTAACTAGACCTTTTAAATATTAAAGTCCAAAAAGATAAAAAAAACAATAGCTGCCTCAATGCTCTTTTAGGTTTACGTGAACTGTGAGTCGTGCCGCCGTGTCCTTCGTGTTTTAAATTGTTTAAATTCTTTCCAAGCTTGAAACGAAATTTTAAAAACATATTTTGCTTGAAATTTGATGTACATTATGTCAAAGAATCTCTTCTGAATTATAAACATGCCAATATGGGGGGGGGGGGGTTGTCAATTCTTCTGGGATGGGTCCCTCCGACTCTCGTTAAAAGACTAGTTCATTCGGTACTGAGTCCACAAAATGGAATGTATTAAAATTCCTAGCATACGTCAAAATTGTGACCCCGTGGATGAATCTAGATAGTTAGTTTTTTATACGTTTGAGGGAAAAACAGAAACGAAACATAAAAAAAATTACCTGCACTCATTTCAATGATGTTAATATTGCAGCTTCGTCCTGTATGCATTCATCCATTCATTCACTCTCATGTTGGTCCTGATTTCAGAATATCTAAAAGCGGAGCAACAGTTTTAATAACATGACAATGTGTCACGTTCAATGCAACATTTTCTTCCCATCATATAGAAGCCAGAGGTCATCATCACAAGACGAATCTGCCATATAGCGCAATAAACTCCTCCATCCATCAAAAACAACTCCATCAGACACATAAAGAAATCTCCTAATCTAGCCCACTACAAACCACACATTGTGAAACCTGGTTACTTTGAATTGAAGCGTCATTTTGGTTTTACAGTGGCAAATACCCCTGAAAGCACCATAACTACTGTATATAACATCTTTGTGAATGAACCCAAAGGTCATTGCGTACTCTGGTGGAATTTATTGGGAGGTGAAAATGGCAACCAGCCTTTTCCTATTGCCCGGCCCTTGTAAGGGTTGTCTCTACCAGCACATCATAAGGGAACCATCCAAGGGAAAATGCTGACATTACTACTGGCTCTACCTACGAACTACGGAATCATCACGCTGTGTCTTTGAATTGATAGTCAATTTGAACCTCTGATTACCGAGGATGGCGTTGTCCTGGCGCCTCTGGAATAAATGATGGAATTTAGGGTCAACAATGACATTGAGATTGATTTGAATCGGATGAAGATCAGCCCAAGTGGGCACTGCTCAACCAATCCGATAACGGCATTGAGAATGACGAATTACAAGCCCTGAAGTCCTTAACTATAAAATACACTTTGAAAAACGTTTACGGAGTTGACCCCTGCCATGTGGAAATTAGCCCTAGATCTAACTAGAAAAATAACGCTAACTTCCTTTTTTTGCGGTGATAGTCACATTCTTCTCTTGTGACTTAAGGATATAATGGAATTGCATGTTTCTTTCCATTTTTCTTAAATGTTAAACACAACATCTTATCTCACACAGTTGGGTTAAATGTGTTTAAATGTAATACATATCTATGTAAAGTTGAACCATTTCAGTTTATTGTACTCCTTGGTGTGGGGGATCGTACTTTTAAGAAGAAAAAACATTGCGAAAGCTTAACTGGAGGTTAACCTAACAGAATAAACCGTATCTTGTATACCGATGGTCTTTGGGAGTCCTGCATAGGACGCTCTAATTCAAGAAACCTTGACCAATTGAACGGTTGTGGTTTTTTGGGCTTTCCTCTCCAATTAGAAGTCCATATCCTGATTCACAAGCATTTGATCAGTCCATCTGGAACATTTCAACTCATTTTCAAATCCTAGGCAACTAATCAGATGCGTACAATGTTAAGAGCATAAAACCATATTGTTCCATGCATTGATGGACGGCCTTATACAAGGATCTGTCAAACAATTCGCTCTAAATGTGACGGGCGACGTGCTTTTGAATTGAGGGAATCACGTTCCGAAGAGTGAATTTACCAACTCACAAAGGTCTTTTGTAGTGGGGCAAATCCATCTTCAAGAGTAGAACGCTGAATTCAAAATATTTCACTCTTTCACATTAAGAAATAAGTCTAATCCAAGTTGGGAATCCCCCTGTTTGTCATACATTGCGAAAAAAACAACAATAAACGCAAATAACGCCCAATGGCTTCGCCCAATTATGGCAATTTATTTGCGCGTAGTTATTAAATAACCAACCCTGACCATAACCATTTTCATGGAGATAGTGTGAAAGGTCATCAATTTTCCTGGGTAAAGGGCGGGCGGTGATGGTTGGTGTCAAAAACTACTTGGATGCTTTAGGTTTAAACATGAAAAATTAAGAATCAGAATACGCATTTCGTTTCATATAAAGCAAAAAATTGGCCAACACACAACGGCGCTTGTAATATTTTTTAAGGCCTAAATTGAAACTTATATTTTAAGTGAATAAGGGCAAAATTTGGGAGATCTTAGAGTTATGACGGCAAAAACGGTTTGTCATGATCGAGTTTATTTGATAACATTAAAAGAGATATCCAGAGCTATACATTGGGGTATTACATTTACTACTGTGGGGTTTTTAATTTTTTGTTGGCATAATATCCCGCTGTTTAGCCATATTACAGAAAATACACCTTAGAAGGTGATTAACCTTCATCTTACAATGGTAAACAGTAAACTTTCACTCCTCCGGTTGCGCTAAATGCCAAAGCTTTTCATAAAAAGCTTCCCAGGGTAATTGGTTTTCTCATCCTTTCTGGTCATTTTTTCGCAAAAAATCTGAAGTATAGCCCCTGGCCCGCGGGGTTAAGGATGCCGCCAATGTCGAAGGGTAGGGGTGGTGGTTGTGTTTCCCAAGATGATTTTTGCTACATTTTTGAAACTAATCTTCACAGCATGGCTCTAAAACTCTAATGTAAAAGGTCATAGAACTGGAAACCACATGAAAAATCCGATATCCCCCCTAACTTTATTAGCGCAACATTGGATTTTTATGTGGAAACTTACCATTTGCACTCGCGAACTTTGTGACGTCATTTGTGACGCTATACTAGGTATAGTTTGTACTTTCGTTAAAGCTTTCTAGGTTTTCATTCACTCAATCCGTTCTGGTTAGTAAGCGAAAACAATGCGAATGTAGCACCTTCAAACGGGTTAGGGATTCCTTCGAAGTATAAGGATATAGGGTGTGGTTGCAATGCCCCCACAGATATTTTGTATTTATACATTGTTTTATAATATTAGCACTTATGGCGCGTGTGTGAGCTATGTTTCTGTAGAACTAGTCAATTGTCATCATTTAGTGCTGAAACCGCATGAACATCTGACCTTCCTAACTCTTTTTGGCGCAAGATGGATTTTTGTGAAAATTTTCCCGTGGAAAATCCAATTTTGCCGTCTCCACACACGGACTTTATGGAGACGTCATTGTGACGCCACAATTAGGCCTGTTGTACTTCTTTGGTACTTTTATTTTGGTATCAATGTAAAGAAGAGGATCATAGCTAATCACTGGTATCAAAATCAGAACAATCGGAATGCATAATAATGAATTCTCGAGGGGGTAAAACACCGCTGTGGCTGCCTTTACTAAAACTCTCGTCATTGATAATCACATTTAAGAAAAATGGCATTTTAATTCGGGAATTTTACATAGGGCTCATTAAAATAGATCAGATTTGGCTTATTACTCATCTATGAATTGGGTTAAATTTTCAAAAGTATGCTTGAAATTAAGATGGCAAGGTCGGCTAACATAAAAGGTATAAAAAAAAAATGATTTCGATTTTTTTTTAACCCCCAAAGTCAATCTTGATGACGTCATCATTTTTTCGTCCATATGCTCCTACTAAAATTAGATTTTTGGAAATAAAACATTCATATCATTGATTGCTCAGTAACACAATCCTAATGCATATAAAATAAGTTTTTTTAAAAAGATTGGTTAACTGGTTGCAGATTATGTTTAGTCAGAGAAATAGAGCACTTTTTTGATGCCCACAAACAGTAAAATCAGAAATTGAGAAAAATCGCCGTTAAACTTTCTATTTTGTACATACGTCAATGGGGAACATATATTTACACTGATAAAAAATGAAACGAAATAATATTTTCGAATGAGGTGAAGATAAATAACAAAATTATTGTCTGGGCTATCCGAAGTGTGCAAGAAACAATATTGAAAATTTACATATTTTTCCTCCAAAATTTGCTGACGTCATCAAATATGACTCACCGGGGCTATTCCAATCCCAATGTTTTTTTAAAAGGTCACATTTTCTGGTTTTACTAGACCATTAGAATACAACCATGGATAAATTCGGAGGAGCCTGGGGGGGATGCACGGTAACGGGGGACAGCTCACACGGGCTAATAACCTTCTTTGATGGACCATTACTTTCGGAGTGCCCATGCTAAACCTGTTTACAAATGACATCACACCATGCAAAATACACATCCATTTATAAAATCAGTTCACTTCCCGGTGCGCAGAACTCCCCACACCACTTCTAAGCCGCAGGCCTACGTAAGGACTCTCATGGTCCACGCTAAGGCTTACTTTGAGTAATCACGTGGGGACATCTTGCTATGTGACCGACGCTAATCAAAATGGAAGTTGATAAGGCTTTCCAAGATACAGCAAGGGTTCATCCATTCATTAAATCAGAAAAACTATTTGAAAGGTATCTTTGCGCAATATGACTTATCACATCTTTTTTGTACATTATCAACAACAATATTTACATTTTTGGCTTTTATTGAAACAATACAAGTTTCCCTTGGGGGAAAAATAACTTTCCTCACACGTTTCCTGTAAAACAAATACCTAGGCATTCAGTCACACATCTATGGTGTGAAAATATATTTACTTTCGTTCTGAGTGTCCCCACGCTACGGTCAATGTGCTTCTAGTATCCAATATCACATTTAGGTCCTACATGATGACTCTGTGGTCCCTGGTACTGCTTTAGCGTTCTCTCAGGGGAGCCCTCTGTGCTATAATGGATGTTATCAATGGCTGACAAGTGCCGTCAAGGCCTACAAATTTTTCTACTTTTCATCCCAGAAAAAATAAATCAGTGTCATCACATATACTTGCTGTTGTAATGTAACTTTGTACTGGCTTCCATCTGGCTTTGAAGACCTCTTATGCCCAGTGCATTTAAAACCATTAAGTTTCACTCC